>JAQIWN010000038.1:0-71029 GCA_034699025.1 Entomobrya cf. arborea Gr-Col-00668 | reverse complement strand
CTCAACGGCGGCCTCACCTTCCCCTCACAAACCATCTCCTCCCCCCTCCTCCTCCCCCCCTCAAAATACGGATGACACAGAGCATCCTCTGCCGTCAATCTCCTCCCCGGACTAAACACCAACAACCTCTCCATCAAATCCACCAGCTCCAAACTACACCGACAAAACACCTCCACAATGTCCGCCCCCCTCATCTCCATACTCGCTTTCAACGCCGCCTGCAACGTCGCCTTCACCGTTCCCCTCATCATCTCGTCCTCCTCCGGCCGTTTAATAGTCTGCATAATAATCGCTGCGCTATTGGATTTTGCGTGGGAGGAATTTCTTTGGTGGGAGCGATAATAATTGACACTTGGTTCTGAAGCCGTTTTCCTTTTGTTATCATTGTTATTAGAGGTGGAGTGATTGGCTTGTTGGTACATTGCACTTTTGGTGTAGAGAGTTGTACTAGGAAAATAAGCTGATTGACTCATTTGAGGGGGCTTGCGGGTGGCGGTCGAAGAGCTATTTGAGCTACTCCCCCTCGCATTCCACTTCTTCCACGATCGGAACGGGAACTTGCTGCGGGATACCACCCAGGGCCAGGGCCTTGCTGCTGCTGTTGAGATTGTGAGTCCAACTTGCCCCAAATTGTAGTAGTGGGCCCTTGGAAATTGGAAGTAGTCGAAATTGAGAAGTGAGCTGCTACCAAACTGATCTCGATTTCTACCGTTGATCAAGACAAGGTCGTCGGTAGGTGGTTTATTTCTTGTAACTTGGGCATAGCTTTGATGGTGGTGGTACTGCTGCTTGCTGGTATTGCTGGAGACTGAAGTATAACTTGGTGGAGGGGCAAAAGAGGAGATCCTTTCCAAACTCCTGGAAGCACTGGGTGCCACAGAGGAAGCGAGGGTTAGCCTTTCCTTCGAATTTACTCGGCGATTTTGAGATAACCCAGTTTTATTGGTTATTAGTATGTTTCCTCCAACTCCGCCCACACCCACACCGAAACCTATTTTGAAAAAAATAATAACTACTCAGCTACCACCGCAATTTCAGGATTCTATGTTTCTTCCTCCTCTAAGGCATCAATTTGGGCCTGTGCGGCCAATAAGCTATTTTTTCTTTCCCTTTCAAAAATTTGGTCTTGGAGCGGCCTTTGGCTCTTTTTCAGCTCTTTGTAAAGAATGTTGAATTTTTCCTTTTCGGTTGCTGAAAGATTATTCCATTGTTTTCTTATTTCCTGGGATTTAACAGCTACGTCTTCTTCGGGTATACCATCAATTTCTTGTAGAAAATATACCATATACGCACTATTAGGTAATTTCTTGATCTGTTTTTTGTCAGACATAATTTGTTTTTTTCACATCCGAAGCCAAGGAAGATAAAGATAGCATAATTGGCGGAGGAATGCCTTCCATTACAGAAAATATAAATTTTTGTGTACTCAGTTTTTAATTTTATTATTAAATTATAAAGCCAAAAAAATTATCTCATCGACAACCATGACTCGTACTTTTCTATAACTTACAAAAAGCTTTATTCAATTTTTAAATACAATTTATTATGACTCCACAAAAACATTAGCACAGGCTGTACTCTTGCCAAATAAATTATGAAAATGGTGCACATACAGATCACACAGTTCACTAGGCTCAAAACTTGGAACGCCCCTGAGCCTAAGATTCCTCTCTTCAAAAAACTTGTAAACAGCATAAAATACAGATTTATCTTCATGCCTCATCGCAGCATCCAGAAATTTTCTGGCTGAAATGGAATCCGTTCTTTCACAACTTTGGACAAAACGTAAAGCTTGAATTATTTTCTGTTTGTTGATGAGCACTTCAACAATTAAGTCATTTGCGTTGGAAAGCCGTTTTAGCATGTCCAAAGCAAGTTGGTATGCAGCTGGATATTCACCTTCCAGAGAAAGTAGCAGACAAGCCTATAAATTAAAATAAAAAATCTAATTGAAAAATTTTCCCAAAATTATTTTTTTCTTAAATGTAATTAATTTACGTATTTTGCTTACCAAATGCTTGGAATCATTAACCACATAATTTTGTAGAAACTGATGCAATTGATAAAAAGCCTTTTGCCTGACCATCGCGTGAATTAACAGCTCATAAATATAATGCTGGACTGGAATCCTATACTGCGTTAAACTCCGAACATATTCAGTCAACACAAAAACGATAAATCTGTCGCTGACCTGGTCACAATTTGAAAATCCCGAGAAAATGCTAGCATACAAGTCTTGTTGGTCCACAAGAATACTGCCCTTGGGCACCAAAAACTCTGTTTTCCCACTCACTGGTAAACTCATCTGATTTTGCATTTCCACGTCCAAAAAACTCTGATAATTTTCATTCAACTTGTCGAACACATCCCCAACTAAATCCAGTTCGGGGGAAATGGGTGATAGGATTGTGTGTTGGAGAAGTTGAATAAGTTGTCTTTTTCCTTGGGTTCTTTGAAGGAGGAATTCTACGAGGCGGATTTTGTCAGGCATGAGGTTTTGAATGGGGGCGAGTTTCAGTTGGAGGAACCAAAGACAGCCAAGCTTTGCGTCGATTATAACGTTTGGGGGGAAGACTACCCAGTTTACAGAATCTAATTTACAAGTGAATTTAAAAAAATAGTAAAAATAGTACAGGTTTTTTTTTAAATGTGCAATTTTAATTAAACTTACATAATTCGCATGGCATTTCGGAGGGATCTCCAACAGCAGTGGAGGTGGCAGCTGTGGGTAGCTTCAATTTAAATTGTTTTATGGGCATTGGTACTACAACGGCTGTGTGGTAAGTGGCGTAACCGTCATATGCGCCGTTTAGACGAACGTCGAACAGCATAGACGCCTATAAAAATTAATCGGTAGTTTTTTATTAAAATATAAGCAAGCAGATACATAACATCTCGTTTTACTAATTAAGTTTGATTAAACCGAAGTACCTTTGAAGCTTGATGATGAACTACTATCAAATTATCGATAACATTTATGGCGAAACAGCCACTGGTATCTAGTTTCAGAACGTGTGATTTCGAGCTCACCTTTTCCCTGAATAAAATTATAAGTATTTCAATGTGAAATCATTTCAAAATTAGCAAACTAATTTACATGCTAAAACTATTTTGTATTTTTTTATAGTTTTAACCTGTTTAATGGATAAACATCAATTTCCGCCCCACTGCACGTTGAACTCTTTGGCTTGTGCCGTAGTACCAAAACACAAGTTTGATTGTATAACGACACGATAGACATGTCCCTCTCATTTAACCTTTCTCGCTGAGGGGCGGCAGGGGCTGAAGTTGTTTGATCAACTAAAAAAATTAACAAAATATGAAAAATTAAATAGTATATAAATTATATACAGCTAGTTTGCAGTTATTTTGTTTTGGTGAGGAATTACTGTCAAGTTTCTGGAATTTGTAGATATTCCCGGGTTTCAATTGAAAAGGCTGAATTACTCCCCCGGGGGAGGATACAACCAAAATGTTATTTTCCACGGAATGTAAGAACCAGTCAATGTAGACGGAAACACCTTTCAAGTATTTTAGACATCTTTTGTCGGGGTAAACCTGGAAAAGCTCGACACCCACTTTGGTCACAAAAAGAATTTCATTTCCGGATATCCAAATGAAGCCAAGAATTGTAGCGTTTTTGCTCTTACAAGTTTGGGAATACTCGAGAAGGTTGTCAGTGCCCGTGAAAAAGTTCATGAATTCCTGTAAATGTCAATTAAAAATGAAAGTTAAATTAACTAAAATTCATAATTAGCTTTAAAAAAAACAGTTATTTCATAAATATTTACCACAGAATGTGGAGACCTCTGCACCGCCAAGATTTTCTGATCGGGTGAAAATTTAATGGAGAGCACGGGCCCTTTATCTTCCATTCTGAAAGTACAGTTTAAACTTTCCCTTCTTCCTTTCACGACAACACCGGAAGCGCCTCCGGAACGAACAGTAAAAACCTAATTGACATCCAAAAAACCAGCACCCCAATTAAAACGTTTCCTTTAAAACTAATTCAAACCAGTAATTAAAACGTAAATAATTAGTAAATTAGCCAACCTGTTGATTAGCCTCATCATAAAACACATTCGTCACTTTCGACACTGGCTCAAATCTAATAGGATCCGGGCACAAGTTAAGGTACACATTATCATCCTCATTAAAACCTGCCGTTAAGGTATCGCCCCCACCTCCATCCTTCTTCGATCCTCCTGAAGGACCTGCAGTTGGAGTAGCTGGCGAAGACATTTATTTCACCACTAACAAATCTTAATATTCTTCCCAATTAAATTTCTTCCTAAACTCCAATTAAACTTTCATATTTAATTTTTAAATACGCCCTTTAAATGTAAATGTACTTTTTCATGCACTTGAGAACTTCACTTCAAACCAAAATATTTACAGAAAAGTCATCTGTCCGTCAGAGTCACGTCAGCTGCTGCTTTTACATACATTCTTATTACATATATCTAAAGTATGTACTACTTTTGTCTCATGATGCCCCGAAATATAGAGCGGAAGTCCAACACAAGTGAACATCCCAATTCATCCAACAAAGCTGCACTGAAGAAACGTGCGCATGTTTTCTTTTTTTTCGGAGCAAGTGCTTTAAAAATTTCTCTCCTGCTGTGAAGTTATTTTTATTCCCCTGCTCTGCTGGGTTACCTCCGCCATTTTATTTCTGTTCGGAAGGCATGTTCGAAAATAATATTTAAAAATAGAACTAGTGAGAAAAATGGGAGAGCTGGAAGATGTCGAGCAAGTGGAGGTGATAGTTGGGACGTACGAGGAATTCGTGCTGGGTTACAAGTTGGCAGTTGATCCTGAAACAGAGGTAGTAAAAATTAATTGTTAACTATAATTAATGTTACATTTTGTAGTATTACTACTTAATAGTTTAAATTGTATAATATTTTGTATTTTATTTTTTGAAGGACTACTCCCTTTCTATAAGTTTTACAAATCACTCCCAATCTAAAAGCATCCGGGCGGTTTCAACAATCGGGAAATATGTGGCGGCGGGTAGTGCCGATGAATCAATTAATTTAATCAATTTAGATGCGAGGGTGGAACATGGAAGTTTACAGGAACAAAATGGTAAGTTCTTTACTTTAAAACATTAACTTAATTTTTAATAGATTTAGTCTACCTGATTAATTTTTAATTTTGTTTACTTAATTTTAAAGGTACCATTACCTGCCTTACTTCCTACAATGGAAACTACCTCTTTAGCGGCTGTGATGACGGTACCATCTGCATCTGGAAAAAGGGAAGCTGGCTCTGTGAAAAGACCTTAAAGGCCCACATTGGTGGAGTTACCGACGTCAGTGTACATCCCTCCGGTAAACTAGCCTTATCAATTGGAAAGGATAAGGCATTAAAAACCTGGAATCTTGTGAAGGGACGATGTGGCTATGTGACCAATCTGAAGGCTGTAGGAGATGCGGTAAAATGGTCCCCCGAGGGGGGCTACTATGCTGTTAGCTTATGTAATCGTGTGGATGTGTACAGTTTACAAAGTGCTAAAGTAGTTTATTCGACTGAGGTTGGGAAGAGGATTTCTTGTATTTCTTTTATTGACGTAAGTTAACTTTAAGTTTAGTTGGTGGTAATAATTAAATTTTAATTGACTAAATGCATGACTAATTTATATAATTGAGCACTCTCTTACCGCAAGGCTGTTTTGATTTAATTGAGGTGACAGCTTTGTCAGTGTGTAGTGCGAAATTGACTTGACGGTTAATTAGCGTTGCAAGTTTCTTCATATAGCTTGTGACGTCAGTCAACCTGCCGACAACATTTTTCCAAAAAAAAAAAAAATTACCTAAAAATATAATTTAGTAAATTTATAGTATATTTTTTGGGGTGTTTTTTCTAATATATATTTTTTTCGGGGAATTTAGGAAGACATCATGTTAATTGCGGGTGATAAGGAGGGTGTGGAGGTTCACGATATTCAACAGACGAAAAAACTGACTGAGTTTACCTGTCATAAAAATCGGGTGAAGGCGGTGCAGTATGTTCCAGAGCTTAAGATGGTGTTTACAGCGAGTAATGATGGGCTAATTAAAGTTTGGAAATTTAAAAAGGTAAAAATAGTTAAGATAAAAGTAATTAATGAGAATAGTGAGTAATATTGAGTTAATTGAGTTACATTTTATTTTAGGAGAGATACACGAAACCTCCAGCACTGCTTACGGAATTCGATACGACTTGTAGAGTAACTTGTATGACGATTTGGGTGAAGGAAAAAGAGGAAATTGATGAAAATGACGAGGAGGAGGTGGAGGATGAGGAGGAAGTTGAAGCGGAGGAGGGGCAAGGCAGTAATGATGAGGTAGATGAGGAGGAAGAGGAGGAGGATGATGATGACGAAGAAGAGGAAGATGACAGTGAAAGCGAAGAAGAACCAATGCCAATCTTGAAAAAGAAGAGGAAAGTTGAAATGGAAGCACCCAAATCCAGGAAAAGTGAAAAGGCTCCTCCACCGCCCACGCCCAAGATCCAGAATTCCTCACCGGCGAAAGGTAAATTAATTAAAAAGAAGGTAGCTCCTTCAAAACCTGAACCAGCCTCCAAGATAAAAAGTAAGAAACTCAAAGGTTAACTATTTTTTTTCTCGATACAAAACTTTAAAACTTGTTTGTTTTTTTTTATTGTGAAGCGAAAGTGAATAAATATTTTATATTCTACACGAAATATTTTCTTCACGTATAAACTTTATTTATTTATCATCGAAATATATAATCATTGTGAAAAGTCCTTACTATAATTTTTTTTACACTCAAAAATTATTATTTCTTGTCCCTTAAAAAATACTGAAGTATAAAATCTATACACACTCTTGTTATTTTCTTTAATTTGCTGTATCCCAAAAATATATACAAAAAAAATATGTTTCATCAAAATTTACTAGATACACTCATTGCACTACATTTTCTTTTAAAGTCTACAATTTTTTCCTTAAAACATTTTTTTTTGTCTAATTATGAGGAAAAGTATTTCTCTGGATATTATGCTGAAGTTCAAACAAATCTGAAGCTCGTACCGCACTCTGTATTTCTGGATGACGATGATGATGGTGGGGGTACACAGGTTCCGTCCAATTTTGTCTTTTTGGCTGACTGACTTGATGCTGCTGCTGGTGTGAATGTGAAGAATATTTCGCTGCGCTACTGGATTTTGCGTGGGAGGAATTTCGTTGAGACCGATAATAATTGACACTTGGTTCTGATGCAGTTTTCCTTCTGTTATCATTATTATTAGAGGTGGAGGAGTGATTAGCTTGTTGGTACATTGCACTTTTGGAGTAGAGAGTTGTACTGGGGAAATAAGCGGATTGACTCATTTGAGGTGGCTTGTGGGTGGTGGTGGTGGTCGAAGAATTATTGGAGCTACTCCCCCCACGCATTCCACTTCTTCCCCGATCGGAAAGGGAACTTGCTGCGGGATACCGCCCAGGATGACCTTGCTGCTGCTGGTGTTGAGATTGTGAATCCAACTTGCCCCAAATTGTGGTAGTGGGCCCTTGGGACTGGTGGGACGGAGGTGCTCTTTGGCACTGAACTGGTACCTGCTTCACGGATGGCAGCCTATGCAATTTTCCGTAGTGAGAGCGCCCATTAAATGGACGCCGTACAAGTTCTGGCTCAGGTTCTCTGATTCCCCCAAATCTGTAGTAGTCCGGCTTGGAGGTGGGGGTAATATCTGTGACCCTTTTTGATGTGGGGGGCTGATCGAAATTGAGTAGTGAACTGCTACCAAACTGATCTCGATTTCTACCGTTGATCAAGACAAGGTCGTCGATAGGTGGTTTGTTTCTTGTGGCTTGGGCATAGCTTTGATGGTGGTGGGGGTGGTACTGCTGCTTGCTGGTATTGCTAGAGACTGAAGTATAACTTGGTGGAGGGGATGGAGGGGCAAAAGAGGAGATCCTTTCCAAACTGCTGGAAGCACTGGGTGCTGCAGAGGAAGCGAGGGTGAGCCTTCCCTTGGAATTTACCCGGCGATTTTGAGATAAACCAGTTTTATTAGTTAATAAGTTTCCTCCAAAATCACCTCCACCCACGCATCGACCACCACCACCACCGGAAGCTCTAGAGACCAACATTTGTTGGTAGTCTTGATAGGGATTCACTTTAGTTGAGGTAGATGTTGAAATTGAGGAGGAACCTATTTCAAAAAAATAGTTAAAAGTACTATTATCAATTTTTAAATTAAAAAATAATTGAATAAAACAAGTTTACCTTTCCGGGTTTTCGTTGGAGTTGTTGGGGGAAAGGGATACTTAAAATCAAAATCTTCCTCTTTATCTCCCCCGTCACCTCCTTCATTTTCTAATGAATAGCTTTCCAAAGTTTTTAGATAGTTTCTATCCTGAAGTCTTTTTGTAAAACTTTGCTTTTGCGAAGTAATCCCCAGTTTTGAACTGGAACTATCGACATACTCATCCACAAGGCTTTTCATATCCAAAATGTCTTCAGCTTCAAATTCAAAACAAAATTATAAATATCACCTTACCCCAAAATCCAATATTTTTAAAAAACCTATTATTTTCCAACTTACCATTTCCAAATCTTCCATTTCTCGAATTGGTCACTGGCCTTTTATTCAAATACTTGTCATACAACAAGTCCATATCTCCACCCCCTCCACCCACGCCTCTCTCCATGACCCCATCCCCTGCTCCCCCTTCATCCTCCTCCACTCCCAACCCCACAAAATTCCTTCTCCCCCCATTCACCACATCTGCAATCTTCCCCCCAAACCCCTTCTTCCCCTTTTCCTTCGTATCAATCAAATATTCATACTTGTACCCTCCATCCTCCTTTTCCCCTCCCCCAAATCCCAAATCCTCATCCCCCACCATCCTCTCCCGCTTGGAGTACACCTTACTCACTTCCAACGGTTGTATTTGTATTCCCCTTGACCCCGGCCTACTCCCCAGCTTCGTTTTCGGAGGCAAGGTCAACACACTCTTCAACTGCTGCACCCTCCCCCTCTGGTAATCCACCAACTCCACCAAACTTTCACTTTTTGATTTCTCCACCTTAAAATCCCCATACGTTCCCTTCCCATTATAATTTTTATAACAAGAGCTTCTCCCTCCTCCCCCATCCCCATCCCCCTCCTCCCCCGAACTACTACTAAATCCCTTCACCATCTGCGGTAGCTCCACCTCCTCCACCCCTTCCTCCCCCTCCTCTCCCCCCACTTCCGGTATCGCATACAAATCCTCCTCCTCCTCCCCCTCCCCCCTCTCCTTCTCCTCCCTACACATCCTAATCACCTCATAAATCGTACTCCTATACTCCTCCAACCCCAACTGCACCGAATCACTCAACGGCGGCCTCACCTTCCCCTCACAAACCATCTCCTCCCCCCTCCTCCTCCCCCCCTCAAAATACGGATGACAAAGAGCATCCTCCGCCGTCAATCTCCTCCCCGGACTAAACACCAACAACCTCTCCATCAAATCCACCAGCTCCACACTACACCCACAAAACACCTCCACAATATCCGCCCCCCTCATCTCCATACTCGCTTTCAACGCCGCCTGCAACGTCGCCTTCACCGTTCCCCTCATCATCTCCTCAATCTCCTCCTCCTCCGGCCTTTTAATCGTCTGCATAATAATCTCCATTTGATCCAACGTACTACTCCCCGCAAACAACGGCTTTTGCAAATACATCTCCCCCAAAATACACGCCACCGCCCACATGTCCACCCCCTTCGTATACATCCGACACGACAGTAAAATCTCCAACGGTCGATACCACCTCGTCGCCACATACTCCGTCATCATTGGCTGCTGCTGATCCACCTCCCCCTCCCCCGCCCCCTCATCCTCCTCCAAACTTCTACTCAACCCAAAGTCCGCCAACTTGACATGGTACTCCCCATCCAACAGGATATTCGCTGGCTTCAAATCTCTATGAATGACATTCGCACTATGCAAATAATGTACGCCCACCAACATCTCATAACTTATTTGCCTAATAATCGGATCTGTAAGAATTCTCGGCCTCCATTTTATAATTTTATGGAGGTCATGATCCATCAAGGGGAAAACTAGGTAAATGTCCATGTCATTCTCAGCGCGATGCACATTTATAAGTTGGATCACTTTTGGATGATGGCCAAAACTTTTCAGGAACATGATCTCTCGATAAGTTCGCTGGGCATCGGTATTGTTCCGAAATGCGTCAAAGATTTTTTTCAAAGCGACCTTATTTCCGGTTTCCTTCTCCACTGCCTCCCACACAATCCCGTATGCCTAATTCAAATTAAATTCAGTCCAAAAATTTAACTTTTAAAAATTGACCCACTTTTTATTTATATTTTTTTACCCCTTTGCCAAGTCTTGTCCTTATTTCATACAAACTTTGTATAGGAACATCCAACTCCTTATGCCTTTCCTCTGTGCTTGTTTGTCCAGTTGATAAGCTGTTAGCTTGACTGCCACTTCCATTTCCATTTGGCACACTGACACCATTACCATTCGCTCCACTTCCGGTTTGACCATTTACCGTTCCAGAAACACTACTTCTTCTCGACTTATGATAACTTGAGTTCCCATTTTGGAGGGAGAGTCTTCTACCTTTGTTGTCACTTGTCGAGGAAGAATGGACGACACCTCCCGAAACACTGGACGACCCCATACTCCCACCCCCACCCCCTTCACTACTCGTTGAGTGCTTGTCCTTCCAGTGATGCTGCTGCTGTGGCTTCCCTCCTTTCCTTCCACCCCCGCCACCCCCACCATCCGATGAAAGATTTGAGGATGGCTTGCTCCTTCCTTCATCCCCCGGGGGAGTGGTATAGTTATAGGTCACCTCCGAAGTACAAACTCGGCTAGGCATTTTTTTTTCTCTTTCAATTTAATTATTCAGGATAGCCTTAAGCATTTAAAGGATCATTAAAATTTTAAAAATTAATTTCGAATAAAAATTTCTCTATTTTTTTCCTTGTCACATTTTTTTTATAAAAGAAAACTCGTCCAAAAATAACCAATAGAAAATGTAGCCAAATAAGCTTGTCTATTAAAAATAATTCTTCCAAAATAATCCAAATTTTTGCTCCAAAAAACAAGCTATAATTTTTATTGTCAACCTTCTTCTATAGCGACCTTCCATAAAAATGAAGGATATTCACTTGAATGACTCAAAAAATACTAAAAAAAATATTTGTTCCTGTGATTCATGATTCATTATTGTTTGATCATTCATGATAATATTTTTTAAAGTTATCGATCCATTTGTTTGACAATACGGCATAACGGCATGGTCTATCGTTCCAAAAAGCTATTCCCCATTTAAAAAAAACAAACGTTCAAGTTGAAATAATGGAATGCAAGTGCAATGTCAAGGTTACAAGGTTTACTGAAAAACTCATCACAAAAAAAAACCTAAGCAACCCGTAATCGGGTATCCGATGCTCAGGTGTGCGTGGGTGGATTGGATTTAGGGGCTTCACTTGACTTGAATGAAAGGGTTGAAATATGTGCAAGATGCAAGTATGCTTATTATTTTAAAAAAAATAAAACAAATTGGTGTATTTTTTATGTAAATTGTTCATCAACAAACATTTAATATTTTTTATTTTATTTTTTTCCCCACCACTCTAATTATTTTTTGTATCACAGATCTAAATATACTGTTTATATATTTTATAGTTTTTTTTAAGTATTAATATTTTTTATACAAAAACTTTTTTAATTTTTATTGTTTGACAAGCTGAATTTGATTTATATTTACACATTTTTATTTTTTGCATAGATAACGGTATTTATAACGGTAGTATAATAATTATATAACATGTGTGGTAATTAATTGGTAAGTAATTTTGGTAAATAGGTATAATATTTTTCGTGTGTGTGTTGATTTTTTTCTAAATACTTTTTTTAAATGGTCTCTTGCGTTTTTGATTACAGGTAGATAGGAGTACAGTTTAGTAAGTCTACATGGTACATAGTTAAGAAAAAAAGGGTTTAGGGTCAAAGGTCAAGGGTTAAATTTTTTCTCAGAAGAACGCTAATTATTATTTTGATTGATTGAGAAATAACAATGACTTAATTGAGATAGACTTAATTATCAATTTTTTCAGTAATAATAACTGAAATTCAACAGTTTAATTGCTGTAATTGTAAAAGCATTTTATCTAATTGACTTATGTATAATTGATAGATAGTTAAAAATTTGCTAACATTCTAATTTGTCACCCGAATAACCCGAAAAATGAAGTCAACTTTTTTGTAAATTCACAGTTTTTAATTTTTAATTGTTTTTCGCAAATTTCGTTGTTGTTTTTTTTAATTGGAAATTAAAACTGGAACACAGAATGTTGACCTTCGTTATAAAATACTTAATTTTAAGTAGAGTAATATTTTAAGATTAAATAGTTTTTTTTATATAACATGTCATAATGCAATAATATTTAAGTTTTCAACAAGATTAGTAGAGTACTCATTTAAAAAAAAAGTTAAATTCAAGCAATTATTTTACAAATTGCAAAGCAAGTTGTTTCTTTTAACTATTTTAATTATTTAATTATAATTATAAAATTGTGCTTTCGCTTTTCATTTCGCTGACCGACTAAATTTTTTTTCACATTAATTTTTTTTCTTCACAGATTCCACCTTCTTTTAACTTAACAGTTAATTATGATTAGTTAACTTTTTACTTTGGATTTATTTATAAAATTGCCTCGATTCCCTTCGAACAATAATTTTTCTTTAATTATTTTTAAAATTACAATTAAAAATTAATGTAAATCGAATAATGTATGAAAAAAAGTCAATCTATTTTTTGACTAGCTAACGTCGCACCTCAGATATCTCACTTTATCATTCCAATCGACTTTCTAGTCTCTGGTAATCTTTTAATTTATACAAAACTTATAATTAATTTTAATTAACTTTCTTTACACATTTATCAATTTTTTAAGCACAGTCTACAGTTTTATCAGTATATATTTTTTAATGTACATTGTACAAAGCTTAATTTACAGATTTACAGCAGAGATGAATAAAATGCGTGCGTATATTTTTTTTATAAATCAGCAGCAAAACACACTTATAATTTAATCAGCCTAATTTACTAATTAGTTAAGTATTTAATTTATTGTTTTAAGGTAATACTTTTGTTTTTTAAACTTGAAGATTTTTAATTTAGATTTTTTTTCTTTGAAGTATACCAAATTGTACAAATGTGCAACTTATTTTGCATCTTTTTTCTATTTTATTGAACAGTTTAAATTTTAATTAAGTAATTTTTGTTATTTTCATTAAAATTTTGAAGGACAAGTAGTTATAAATGTTAACTAGTTGGATGTACAGTGTAAAGTATACAAGGTTGTTTTTATTTAAATGGTAAAAGTTATCTAGTGGACGCAGAGAGAAATTTAATATTTTTTTTTTGCTGAATACTTTTGAATTGGTTGGTTGGTTGGTTCCAGTTTAATTGTTTTTTTTAAATTGGGATTCATTTAAATTTCATTAAAACAAAATTTCATCATGGAACTCAACAGCATTTTTTGCATAATTTATTTAAATTTTAGGTAAAATTTTGGGTGTAACTTTTTTGTACATGCTAAATTCAAATAGTTTTAAACATTTTTTTTCTAACTGGTTATATTTTTTTTGAACACTTTCAATCGGTAACGGTAACTTTTAACGGTATTTTTTTAAGGGAGGCGGGCGTTATTGGCTAATTATTTATTTTTTCAGTAATTTTTCATCAATTTAATCAGCTTGTTAATTGGAAGCAGGCCAGGGCAAAATGGAATATTTTTATTTTCAAGCTTCTTTTTTTTGTCCTTTAACTTTACTTTCTTTTTTTTTCAGTCAACTCTTCGCAATTTTTTAAATTTTTTGTAACTTTACTTGATTTCTCGACATTTCTCGAGACAAACCGTCACCAGAAAAAAAAAACTTATTTTTTTTTGTATACTGGACTATCATACGAATACTGTTCCTTGTAAGTTCATTAATTAAATTTATTTCAATTTTTTTTAACCAATTTGATTAATTAAATGGCCCAAAAAAGTTGAGATTTTTTTCTTGATATTTTTTTTTTCTTTTGAGAATGAGCTTATTGTCAGAAAATTGAGTTTGTTTTTTATAAAGTCTCAAATGTCTTCCTTTTTTCGGCCAATTTCACCAAAAAAAAACAAGCTATTATTATAATAACTCATTAATCAATAAAAACCAATTTACTAATTAATTAATTGCTGCAAATTTTTTAAACAAAAAAACATTATTTCTCTGCTGTTTTCCATTAGCGTGCAATTTTTTTCTAGTGCACAAATTAATATCCTAATTAACTAACTATTCTAATCTATCTATAAACTATGAACTAAATTACCTGGTCTGTCCTTTTCCAATATTACTTGACTTTTTTAACCCTTTTTTTTACCCCTTTCATTCTTCTTCTTCTGCAACCAACCTATTTTTTCTTCGATGAACATAAAAAATGAGATTGCAAAATTTTACGGGCGATGATGCTAATTAACTTTTAATTAATTATAATTTATCGTCGCATCGTCGTGTAATACTGATAGTGTTGGAAAGGACAGCCAGGCAAACAAAGTGATCATCTTCTCTCCATCGCCTTCCTACAATTAAACAGCCATTTAATCACCCTCGCATTCCTCTCCACAATCGAGGGCTCTCCATGCTGAACCATAATACTCCCCCCTCCCCCTGCCCCCGCCACCCCCAACTTGTATCCCCCCACAGTCCTTGAGCCTCCCAGCTTATCTTCCAACGGGCTATCCTCACTATCCACACTTCCGCCACTGCGTCTTGGCGCCGAGTCCACGCTACTCACACTCGAGAAAAATACAGGCGACTCACTTCCGCTTTTCCTTCTTCCCCCCGCCCCCGCACCCCCATCAACCACATCCTTACTACTTATCTCATTTAATGCATGAGGAGCCGATGTACTCGCTTGTGTGGCATTTGTATCCAAACCCAACAGATCAAAAAATCTTTCAAGGTCACTCGCACTTTTTGTCGCCCGTTTCCCATCCTGATGAGTGGTCACTTGACCTTGACCTTGACCTACCCCTGAAGTGGGTCCTCCATGAAATGGCTCATGATAATGATTAGTACTGCTGGACATTGAAGTCAACTGAGTGGCTGACACTGAAGACGTTGCTCCAATCATATTCGCATTATTTGGCGTCTGGTAAACGTGATGATGATGATAACCGCTGTGATACTTTGGCTGCTGACTTAAATGAATGTAGTGATTGGAGGCGTGATGATGCTGTTGACTGGGATGATGATACTGCGACGAGCTGTGATTATGATGGTGACTTTTACTCTGGAAATTTGCGGGTAACGTTCCAGAGGAACCGGGTACAAAGTTGGTAAGCTGATGAGATGACGCTGTTCCCCCTGAAGTTGTAGTCATTTTGGTGGCGGCGGAGGAATGCATGGGGATTGGCGGGGGAGGGGGTAAGCCACTACCCCCAGTGCCACTGGTGCCACCTCCACCTCCAATGTCAACTTGCACTAGAGTGAAGCCCCGTCCGCTGTGAACATTATGGTGGGGGGTTGCCCCTGGATTTTTCTCTGCGGGGGCGGGGGTCGCTGTCGCTGTTGCAGCGGTGACCTTGGCGTAACGATGACTCAGGTCAGATTTTGAGCGGAGGATAGGGCGACGTGGTGGAGAAGGTGCTGTGGAAAAAAAATAATAACCCAAAAAAATATATTTCTGTTTTTTTTTTGCTGAGGAAAGAAATTATGAGCACGTTCGCTCCAGTCAACCGATATTTCTCAACTAACAAACAAGCTATAAAGATGAAAAGGTAAAAAAAATTGGAGGAGAGAGCAGGTGAAATTCTATATCTATCCATTCACCATTCTAAACTAAACGAAACGAAACCACAGGTGCCTAGACAAAAGCCAAAGAGAAAAACAAGCCATCTAAAAAGATAGCTCTTCAGTTCAACAGAGACCACCAAACCAACCACCTTTGCCCTTTTCTCGGAGAGAGAGAGAGAGAGAGAGAGAGAGAGAGAGAGCTGAGCAGATCAATCCATTAATCCTCATTTTCCAAGAATTGCACCCAAAAAAAATAACAGACTGGTTATGTGAAAGGAAATTTGTGGAGTGGAGTGAGTGGAGACTCCAGAGAAAGCGCACGTAACATACGTCACTCTGCCTGGTGGACTCCAGTTTTCAGAAAAAAAATAAAAAGGTTAACATTTGAGCGAAAAAAAAGTCTTATGCATTTTATTTTTTATGGGGAAATGTCAAGAGATACTTTCCGTGTGGGATTTTCACCGAGAGAGATAATGATGAATGAGATGGGTAAATAGACACAAAAGCAAAAAAAAAAAGTATTTTTATTATTTTTGATTGTCAAAGTTCACTCTTGACTTGACACACAAAGGAACAGGTGTGAGGTGGTGGATGTGGATAAAAAAAGGGAAAGTTGAACTATTTTATTTTGAAACTAAAAATAGATTTTTGGAAAGGGTTAAAATAAAACATGTGTTTGTCTGCAAATTTATTTTTGGGAAAATGTTTTTTCTTTTCTTTTCTCAGGACTACTCGAGAGAATTGTATAACAGTTTGGTTTTGGATTGAATGAAGTTATTTGGAAGTTTGGAAGGAAGGTCTGCTGCTGCTTTATTTATTGAGATTAGATGAAATTTTATTGGTACGATGACGTCAACCCTTTTTCGCTGGATATAAAAAAGAGAGTTTGTGGTTTGGTTTTTGGTGTCATGAGAGAAGATGGCTTTGGCTTTTTAGCTAATAATATTTGCATGAGCTGAGATGATGCAAAAAAGGGTTAAGCTAATGGGAAATGTAAAAATGTGATTGTCTACGTCATAAAGTCAAGTCATCTGACATCTCATTCTAGGTAATTAAATAAAGTGATATAAAAATAGAATGTTACCTTCCACGGGAGCTGACTTGGGTTTTTGAGTGACATCAACAGATTGTAGGTTGACCTTGTCCACAATTACCCCAGTGCTACCACCTGGTGTGCCACCAACTTTGTAGAGGAAGTTGTCGGTAACTGACTTTGGGATTAGGGTGACCTTTGACACTTGCTGGGAAGATGAGGATGATATTGTTTGAGAAGTTATTGTGGTGCTCTGCACTTTTGCAGAGTTTCGACGAGCAAGAAGACCACCGGAAGTTGAGGTGGTGGTGGGAGGGAGGGTGGAAGTTGATAAGGGGAGGGATAATTTTTTAGGAGATCTTTGTGGTTGGCTTGATAGTGACAAGTGGCGACCTCTGTCTCTGTCGGAACAGTCGTCGTCACCGTCATGACCATTGTCTGCGAGAGAGGAGGAGGTGGGATCCTCATCGGCTTCGTCGTCATCGTCTTCCTCAATTTCGTCTTCGTCGTCGTCGTCTTCGGGAGAGGAGGCTCCTACGTTCATGGAGGCTTCCACTAAGGCGGGGGACATTGGGGAGGAGTTGGAACGAGATCTGGACATGGGGGAGTAGCGAGCGGAGGAGAGGTCGGGAATGGATTTTATGTTGCGGGAGGCGACGGAGGAGGTGATGTTGGAAGTTGAGGTGGTGCCGGTGCCTCCTCCTCCACCTCCACGGCTGCTGGTTACTGCGGAAATTGCAGACATTGAGACAGTGCCGGAGAGAGGGGTATGGTAGTGGTGGTAATTTGAGGAGGAGGAGGATTGGTGGTGGTTGGAGGATGAGGAGGGATGGTGAGGGGATTTTGAGAGGGTGGAGGAGCCAGTTAAACCGGAAGTTGTTCCGACAAGGGAGAATCCGGTGATGTTGTGGTAGTGACTTGTGGACTGGCTGAGACTTCGGAGACGGGTTCCTGTGGCGGTGGAGGGGAGATGGGGGGTTGGGGTGGTTGTGGTGGTGGTTGATGGGGCATTGGAGGAGGGTAGCACTCCTCCGGAAGTTTTATCGGAGGTGGTGGAGTTTTGACGGTCAATCATTGGGGTGACTGGAGTGGAAAATGCGGGAGGCGGGCTGATTATTGGGCCGCTGTCGGACATGGGCGACTCCATAACTACGTCTGGGGGAGGTGTGGGGGGTAGGATGGGGGATGGGAGGGTCATTGATTGAGTGGTGGGGTCGGTTGTTGAGATTATTGAGTGGGGTAACTTGTTTGACGGCTGGTCTTGGAGGAGACGTAGGTATTTTGAATCCTTTTGGGGAGGAACTGGTGGGGGGAGAGGGGGAGGGGGATGATGGTGGTGATGACTGGAGGAAGAGTTACTACTGCTGTGACGCCGAGGTGGGGGCGGGGGGACATCTTGATTAGTTTGAAGTGACTGCTTTTTGGTGGAGGACTCAATTGATGGGTCGACAACTGACAGTTGGAGTTGTTGGGGGAAGTCGTGGGGTCGGGCGGGTTTTGTGGGGGTGTTTGTAATTCGAGGACTTTTGGGGGGAAGGGGTGGTGGACTGTCGGTGGTGGATTCATCCTCGTCGTTGTCAAAGTCAGCGTCATCGTCGTCATTAAAAGAGCGGCGATTTTGGTGATCTCGACGATGGGCATGGACACTGATTCCTAAAATATAAAAAAAATAGCTTTGTCATTTCCATTTTTATTTTTTAGAAAAACTATTTATTTTTTTGGGGGTAGTGGTGCGTGTACTGGACACGCACAATACATAATACAATGACTATTAAAATTAACCGGAAGTTGAGCTCACTTCCGGTATACGACATTAACGAGCATGTACACAAAAAAGGGAACAAAGAGAGCATAAATAAAATGATGAGTAGATGAAACCGGAAGTGATGAGATGAGTAGGGGACATAAAAAAACGGTATTTCATTTCATTATTCAGTTTAACAAGCTTTGGTTCTTGGTACTAGACTGAACATTAAATATCTATTTTTAAAAAGTAATCAATTATTTTAGTGTTTTTTTTTCTAAAGCATGGCATATTATTTGACAAATAATTTATGTGCTCAGTTAAACCCCTTCTTCATTTATAATAGCTTTGATGACGACGCTGTAAAGGTGAGAGTCAATGGCCTGTTTTTTTTCTGTTCTGTTGACTGACTAAATAGCTTGTTTGCTTTAGGGCAACTTGTCTAATAAATTTATCTTTTTTTTTCTTTCTTGTGTGAGCTTGTCAGATGATAATTTATTTTATGCTCATCTCATCAACTATTAAGCTATGCCTTTTCTATATCATCTTGAATAACAAATAAACTACTCAGTACTTAGCACTGAGTCGTTTTTATTTCTGCCCTGCCCCTGACAAGATACTATATCCTCAGGACACAGATCAGGCAAGACAGAACAGGACACCCAAAAAAAACTTTCCTTTTTGAAGATAACCATTTTGCAAATTGCAATAAACCACCACCCAGTCCATAAGATAACTTAACTAATTGATAGTTGCATACCATGACCATGGTCATACGACTAAAAGAAAAAAAAAACGAGAAGATGCGAACATAAAGTACCGTGTAATGATGCGTTATAAATTACAAGGTAAAAAAATTACATCTCCTTTGAAAAAAAAAACCTGTCCCTTTTGTGATCTTTTTTGTTTTATAGTTTTGTCTCTTGTCTTGTGGCATTTTGCATTTCTATTCATAAACCAATTTTTAATGTACTTTTTTACACAAGTCACATCACATCGTTAACAAGAGGAAGGTTTGCACTTTTTTATCCAGATCACTTAATTGATGACTATGCATTTTAAAAAAATGTACAATTATCAGTTGCGAAAGGGTTGATATTTCACCTTTTTGCCTGAGATGCCGACCCGACCTGATATCTATTTTATTATGCTTCTTTGTAAATTGAAAAAAAAAATTCTATTGACATTTTATTTTTCAATTTTAAATTATAGATAATTTTTAAGAGAAAGTTATTTTTCTTCTTATTTCGTATGCAATTTATCACAAAAATCTGATAAAAAATCATTTTTCATTTCATTTTGTCATGCTTTCTTGTTTGTATTGTGTTCTTTTACTTGGTTTAAAGGTCATGGTCTTGTGATCCCCCAAAAAAACCTCTTCTTCTTCTCAACTTAAAAAAATATATGACTTGATTTTTCTGTCAGTTCAGTTCAATTTCAATTCATGTTTAGTTTTTTTTTTCAACTTAATTTTTAACTGTCTTCTTTGAAAATTCATAAGAATAAAATAATAAGTAGAGCATTTGAGTATTTGAAGTATACACGATCACCGACTCGACCCCACACTTAAAAAACTTTAAAAAGTCACGACTCAAAAAAAAATAAAGTCTGTATATTTTCATGTCATCTTTTTTCCCCTTTCTTTGAAAAATCCTTTACACGTGTCATTGTTCAAGTTGCTCTATATGCCATGCTCCTAAATAATCATTTTTTGCTAAATAAGATGATAATTTGAGTGAGGGAACTTTTTATTCGATAAAGTTTTTCAGAATAAAAAATACCATCCTAACCACCTATCTTATTGTATTTTACTTTCATTTTCATCCAAGTAAAAAAATTGTATCAGATTTTTTCCCGTGTTTCGTATGTCTCGACTTATTTTTTATTTTAATAAAAGTGTGAGGCTCATCACTAACAAATAAAGTAACAATAGTTTTTTGGTTGAGAATTTTCCTCCAGCTCAGTTCCAAGTTGGATGGATGCTGATGCTACATTTTTATCGCTTGGATAAATCCCTTCTTTCTTTTTTTCGGTAAAAAAAAGTTTCGGTCTGGCTTTGGCTGCATTTTCTTTTGCAAAACTTTGTCTTTTTTATTGCTTAAGCCCATAATCCTCCCTTTTTTTCTTATGTATATAGCCATATAGCCAACCTGGTTAGCAATCAGCGTCAGTGCAGCGACTTATTTTGTTCATCTTTCTTTGAAAAAACTGGTTTAGGTTTTGTGTGGCTGTCGCGTCTTGAATCCTCTCTTCTTTTTTTAAAAAATGAAACTGATTATCTTATCTTTATTTCCATTAATTTATTTTTACTGACAAGGGATATGCAAAAAGTGGTTACCCACCTTGTATCCAATTTTCTTTCGAGAATTCGAGATCCTCAAAAAAAAAAATTGTAAAAATAAAGCAGTCGTGTCCTAAGAAAATTTTCTTTGAAAAAAGACCACGTGCTTTCTCGTGTTTTTTTTACTCCCAGATTATTTATTATCTTTTACTACATGACGATATGTGGATAATGTTAAAGTGTGTGTGTACTTGACACGGCACGAAGGCAGAAAATAAATAAAACTTTGTTTTTTTCTTGCTTCATGGAACGGAAAGTTATCTGGTACGTGAGTAGACTTCCACAAACAACCAAACAAACACGGCGAATACTCGAAGATGATCCTATTTTGAAAAGGTCTCAAATAACATGTATTCCGATTCCTTCCTGGTAAAGAAAGAAAGCCAAGCAAGGCAAGGTCTCAATTCAACCTTCACCTCGTCTTATACCAATACACAAATTCAACAGATATACATTTTTTATACAAAAAAATCTTTCTCTTATAACGACTTGGAAGTCAGCTGTCCAAGGTTATTTTTACTCACATAAATATAGTTTTTTCTGGCGCCCTACATCTATTTATTTAAGACAGCTTTTTTGTGTGCTTTCCCCGTTTTTTTGCCATGATCTAAAATCCGAAATATTAGATTACATTATATTTCCTCTGGCGCGACATGCCATTCCACATTTCCACATTACATGCTATCCTCCCCGTAAAAAATAAACAAGAATAAATTTCTCTTGAAAAGAAACTTGTTCCAAAGAGTAACTAAATAACTACCCATCTAACATTTTCTCTTTGTACGCTTGTTGTTGTCCTAAGGGTCTAGTTAAAATTTACGTTGCTTTTTACTCTACACACACTTTACTTTCCCTACTCAAGGTATTATGTTGGAATAGCGTGGCCTAGGATCATTTTCAGGGTATTTGGAAATTGCAAGTGAATTTTTTATGCTTACTTTCACAGAAAATGCCATCGCATCGTGCCATGTCAGGTCAGACGATATACAAAAGAAGAAAAGCCCTACATGTATTCATGTATATGTCTTATAAATTATTGATCTCTTTCTCTACTTTCTCTCATCCGCCGATCCAACAAAAGAATAAAAAAGCATGTGTATTTTCTCAACACAATGAAAGCTTTGCTATTTTTAGTGTTGGGTCATAGTAAAAAAATGGTAGGCAAACACGTTAGCTTCAAATCTATTAATATTATATTAACAATCTACATTAAATTTGTCTCGGAAAATCGTGCATGAAAATGCATACGAGTACACATATACGAGCTTATATACTTGTTTAAATATTTAACTAATGTGTTATGCACATGCTCATTAATTTAAACTAACTGCTTAATTTTTATTGTGGAAAAAATTCAGTGCCACTGCCACAGGCAGGCTGAGGAGTTACCTTGTAAGTAATTGTGTATTTAAATAAGATATACTATAAAATGAGTGTTTTTTTTTCAGTGTTAAAAAAATACAAAAGGCGAGCAGACATTTATTTTGATTGTATGTTTGCTTAACTTGATTACTTCCTGGAAAAGTTGTACACAGTTTAAAAGACAAAAGACAAATGAAATGGAAGAGCATTTGCTTTGCGTGCCGAGTGATCATGACCATTTGTTTAAATTAAATGTATAGCTCCCTAATTTCCCATAAAGACTTCTGTGTAAAAAAATAGAGTACTTACCATGATTACTAGTCTTGACATCTCGATGTTGAGCAGAAGCGGAAGTTGTTGAGTTTGTCGTGGCGGTAGTCCTCACACCACCCCCGCCACTCAGTCCATTAGCACCTGTACTGCTTAGTGGAGCACAAGTCGTTGCGGACGAGGAAGTTGTTAAAGAAGAAGAAGCATTGATGGCATTGGCTATTGAAGTTGTTGAAGAATAAGATGGTTTGGAGGTGATGATGGCTGAGGAGGACGCCAACGCTTTTTGCTGAAGTAAAAGTTGCGGATGAGTGTGATGCGACGCATTATTCTTTGAGCTGGAGTGATGATGATGGTGATGATGATGAAGGTGATGGTGATGCTGGTGACTGTGCAAATGACTGTGTTGATGATGATGCTGGGAAGATTGAGCTGGTAATGTGAACGACATTCCGGGCAATAAGCTTGCCAACACATTGCCACTGTCCCGCTTCAACTGGTTTTGAAATTCCCTTTTGGAAATTATTGAGAGGGTGCCGGGGGGCTGAATTTGGCGTGAATTTTTTGAGGAAGAGTGTCTTCCAATTGTGTTCGTTTTTAGGGAGGTGGAGGAAGTGCTCAGGAGGGTTAGCGGTTCAATTATTAAGTTTTCTTGGAGGATGCTGCTGTGGTGGTGACCACCTCTGCTGCCTCCACCCCCACCCCCGCTACTTCCGGTACTGGAGCTTCTCTGTTGCTTGGAGGAAGAGTGATGGTAATGGTGATGCTGGTGATTGTGATGTTTTCCGGAGCTACTTCTTCCCAAAGTGGTTATTGCGGAGACACCTCCTCCCCCGCCTGTGGAACCTGTGGAGGCGGTACCTCCAGATTCAACTGAAGGAGGTCCACTTGAATTTCCCCCACCACCTTCACATCCACCTCCACTACGACCTCCACCTCCAATTGAAGACCCCCCACCTAAGGGGGCATTCAAGTGGTGCTGCTGCTGGTTCAGATGAAGACTTCCCTGAGATAAGTGGTGATTATGGTGGTGATGATGTTGGTTATTTTGGTAGTGGTCAAAGTGCTCAAAATGCTGGTGGGGATAGGGAGGACATGTCAGACACATAGCAAAGGGGAAGGGACCACCCCCATTAATTATTGGGGGTGCAGGGGAACGGAGCATTGTGGACGTTGGGGTTGTGTTGGTTGAGGTGGTGCCCGTTGTGGTGCCAGTAGACACGTCAATTGTTGGAGAGCGAACGTGTAAATGATCCTGGTTTTTTAGCTCTTGCTTCCCGTCTAAAACCTTTTCACTCTTGACGTAGTGCGATTTGCTTTCTGCCAATAGTTCAACAGCGCTTTTGCGTTTTCCTACAGAAAAAAAAACAGAAAAGAAAGTAAACCCATTATTCTTTCGAATGAACATTTTACAAGAAAAATATATCAAGATTTATACATTTTCAGGTTATTTTTGTGTGTGAATGTGATTTCCGGGTAAAAAACTTTCTTTTCACTTTGTTTAGAAAAAAAATCCAACCAAATGATTACATAGACACATACACAAGTGTATATATGCTTCTCTGAGTTGAGTGTGTCTGAAAGTACCTTGTTAAAAAAAAGAGAAAGTTACAAAGCTCTACTTCCAATCCATTCGAATCCACGGCAGGCACATGACTGACTAAAAAAAAAGAGTAGTCAGCAGAACCCAGACCAGAAGAAGAGAAAATACACACACGAATTTTTTTTTACTACAACTTTCTCCACAGTTTACTCAACTCTCTCTAGCATGCCATGAGAGAGAAGTGAAAGAGTCGGTCGGTGAACGGTGACGCTGACGGTGAAAGAGATTTAGCAGAGCTGCTTTCTATTTTCAGCAGAGATCACAAATAGACCATGAGAGAGAGAGAGAGAGAGAGATACCATGCCATGGTCATAGTCATGTCGTAATCGTAATAATAATATTAACAGGAGAAAAAAAACAGAAGAGCAGAATAAAAAGTCGTGGCGTATCGTAAAGTTGGAGGAGAGGTGGTGGTGGAGTTAACGTCATCAACCAAACAGCTATACTGACTCTGGTTTTTTAGCTCAAGATCACAAAAAAAAATAAAAACAGAATTCCATTTTATTTTTTATGCTGAGAAGCTGGTGCTGGTGGAATTAGATTCTGAGTAAGAATATATATATTTATTATATAAGCCACGTGACTATTTTACCAAAAAAATAAATAAAAAATAAAGCATAGAAGCCTGGTTTCTTTTTATTGTATTCAGATTCAGAAATTTTTACACGCAAAAACTTTCCAATGATTTGTTTTTTTATTCTTTTGAATATTTTCTTTTTAAAAAAATCTATATTGCTTTCTCTTTCTTCCTGTTTTATATTTCTTTCTCGGAAAACTTTCTCCTACTTTTTTTCTTACCGGTTTTTGGTGAAAATGCTACGTAATACGTAAAAAAATGAGATATCTTTGGAACACACATGGAAAACTGGTACTGGTGTAGTATTTCATTTTGTTGACAGACACTAATGACCTTGGTTAGATGATAATGTGCAGAGGAGGCAACTTCTGCTTCTGGAGAAAGGTATATTCATATCTTCTTTTAACAAAAGCGTTATAGTAGTATTTTTTTTTCTGGAAGCTTGGATCTCTCTTTGTAAATTATCATTTTTTGAAGGAATGAAATATTGCCGTGTTGTTCTGCTGTCATGCAGAGAAGACTCCTATTTTTTTTTTGGTACACTGAGACTGATGCGATATGCGAATCCAAGAGATGCACTGTGTTTTTTTTTTAGACTCCAGAAAAAAAATGGATCGATAAGAAAAAGAAAAAAGAAAGTAGTGATGGCAGTGGTGGTGGTGGATGGATGGATGGAAACTGGATATTTACGCGAGGTTGTTTTGTTCTGTTTTCTTTCAGAATGGAAAGAAGAAAAAAACGGGCTATTTTATGGAGATATTTTTTTTTTCTTATCAACTTGTCTCTCTATATTTTTGCCAGTTTTTTTTTCGGTGGAGAAAAAAAAATGATGGATGGGTGAATTGAATGGAGTGATATAGATATCTTTTTGTGGGAGGGAAATAATGTTAAATGATACGTAACAGAAAATAATATTGTGTGATGATAATTATTACGTAAAAGTAATGTATCTTATTGTATTTTTCCTGTCTAGACTAGATTTTTTTTTGTGATTATTTTCTCATTTTTGATGCACATTCCCCCCAAAAAAAATCGCATTTAAAATAGCATTTAACGAGGTTTCAGTGATTGCAGCTCATCATTGTCATCTTTCTATTCTTTCACATCACTTGTCCATCATTTCTCTTCGTCTTTTTTTTTCTAAACATGCATCTATTTTAGAATTT
The DNA here is from genome assembly GCA_034699025.1 of Entomobrya cf. arborea Gr-Col-00668. Classification (NCBI taxonomy): domain Eukaryota; kingdom Metazoa; phylum Arthropoda; class Collembola; order Entomobryomorpha; family Entomobryidae; genus Entomobrya; species Entomobrya cf. arborea Gr-Col-00668. The sequence goes on along the minus strand of JAQIWN010000038.1, from coordinate 45,110 downwards.
AAATGGGAATTTAATGTGACGCAAAACAAAAATTATCGACGGCACTACCAAAAAGTCCAAACGACATAAGCTATCAACCTCCTTCCCAAAAAAAGGAAGGAACACTGAACGAATGCGGATGCCATGTATATTTTGTATTCATAAATTTTCATAATCTTTCGATAAAATGTAAATTGCATTTTGCTTGCCTTCTTGTTGCTGGGAAAGGTTTGAAGATGAAATGATGCCTTTGAAATCACCATTACTTCTCTGTACTCCAATCCCCTTACAACTAACCATGTTAACTGATGCTGACAAGGGGAACGACAACAACGTCACATGTGATGACGACATATTTCCTATTTTTTTGCTATTCAGATCCAAATTTCTTTATAGCTTTTTTTTCTAAGGTTCATAGTTCATGTGACAAAAAAATATACACAGAGAGCTTATCTTATCATCACAACCAGAGACTCCAGTCCAGAGTCCAGACCCTCACCAGAAACAATTTATTTGCTCAGCTGCTATTATCAGAGCACTATGTAAATTCTCCTTCTTCTTCTTTTATTTTTTTTAAATAAAAAGTAAAAAGTTCAGGAACACTCTCTTTACTTTACTGACTGAGCTCCACTTTTTTATTACATATTTTTATGCAACAAAATCCCCAAAATTGTAACCAGATCACGATTCACAATATATTCACAATTTTTTTTTTTTTTTCATCTTTTTTTTATTTTACTTTCTAGTAAGTACACTATGCAATATGCATGCATGCTCACGACAAGCGAGAAACGCTGAACAAAAAAATATCTAAAAATTCTTTAAAAAACCAGCTCACTTCACTCTTCCTTTTTTATATTCTTTTTCGCAACGCAGTGTGCAATCTCACATTATTCATCCTCTTCACTCCACTTTATTTTTTTACTACATTATTTATTCCACTGGAATTTGTACTTTAAATTTAACATACCACCACCGCACCACCATCACCCACCAAACTGCATCTTCTATAAATTTTTTCCACCTAAACCAAGTCACCATACTTTATTTACTTTATTTTTTACACAATCTTCTCTTCTTTCTTTCGAATAAAGTACATCCCACAAATTTTAGTATAGCTTTTTTCTTCTTCCCAACCAAAAAAAAATGTTTTACGAGCTATTCGCTAGATTTATTTATGCGATGTAACGCAATAAATTATACATTTTTTACTAAACAACCAATTCCACCACTCACACCATAAAATATTTTACCTTTTTTTAAAGAAAAAAATCCCTTTAAAAAACTTAAAATTGTGTCAGTTTAAATACCCTACTTGCATGACAGTGTAGTTTTAGAACTTTATCATCTGTCAACTTTATAAATCGCAGTGCAAATAACAAACAAACCTACATTTAAAAAAATACACCTGTCATCCCAATCCACAATCGCAGTCCAGTCCAAAGCATAAAAATAGCACAGTAGACTGCATTGGAATAATACACCTGTAATCAAAAAAACTCCCCCACCACCGCACAAAACCGGATATGATGAGATGATAATCCCAATCCCAATTCTTCCACAAAAAAAAATAGATAAGTTACTCCAATGCTTATATACTCATGCCTGCTTGTGTGCACAGGTGTGCAGGTAAATCAACATTGTGCTTTATATTCATTTAAAAAAATAATTCAGATGAGATGATTCACATCTTTTATCATTTTATTAGCTTATTTACAACCTATTCTCTTATCGTTATGGTCCACATGACACGCGTTTTTTTTGCAAACAGCAGATGTATTATTTGCAATTGCATAAAAATATGAGTATAAATATTATCAACTTAACTGAATTGATGATGATGATAATATTTTTTATGGTGCTGTATAATTATATTACTTTTTCAGGTAGTACAATAAATATATACTAAATATATACCTGTGCTTCTATGCAAAAAAAAAAACTTTTTCCAGTGAGTGCACCTACCTCACAGAATGTCGGATCGAGAAAAGGAGACGACACCAAAGTGGAATTTTGCGAAATCATGAAGACAAACAGAGATTCTCCTCAATTTTAATTTTTTTGATTGCTACCAAAGATCCTCCTGGGTTATCATGCGGTGTGTTCAGTTATATTTCTATGTTGCGAAACAGCCTATTTTATGTACCCTCATGTTAGAAAGTAAAAGGCATGTAAAGACACTTTACTTCACTTGTAAAAAAAAATTGGTAGTAAAATTATTTCATAACATGACATAAAAAAAACAAGGAGGAAAACACACACACACTTGTTATACCCCATTAAATATATTTTTTTTTTCATAAAAAACAGAAATGAAATGAAAATGAACAAAGAAATTAAATAGATGCACAGGTGGTGGTACAAATATTTTTCAGACTGTTTATTACAATGTACGCTTACAAATATGAAGCCTTTCCAAAAAAAACTACTTTATTGCTGTTTGTATTCTAACCTATCTAAATACTACACGATTCACAAAGTACAACAATCTATCCTACGACTACAGACTACAGCTTACAGCGAGCTACTAAACTACCTAAAAGACAAATGTATCAAATTTCTAAGCAATTCTCACAAGCTCTCGTCATAATATTAATGTGTTTGTGAACTATATTCTAACACAATGGGTAATTTTAGTGAAAATTCTGAGAATTATTTGATTAGGTATTATAACGTTTTTGACAACTCAATTTTCTCTGTTATTCTAATTTGCTTCTTCGGGGAAACGAGACAGATAAGTTGAATAATTAAACAGACAAAAACTGGAAGAGGAGGACCGACGGAGAACAAAAGAGGACACAAATCTGTGTAAAAGCATAAAAAGGTGGTGGTGGTGGTGATGGTGGGGGGGGGAGATTAGAGGCGCCATTATATATAATACAATAGACTGTTATAAAATCAGTCATTTGATTTTATTTTCTAAACAGAAAACAGTTTCGCATGAAAAAGCAATTTATTTAGGGTATATTTTTTTTAGCAAAAATAGATTGCTGTTTCTTCCTGTTCCTAGAAAAAGCTCATCATAATCACAAAGCAAAAATGACAATCAGATAGGTCAACAGTGAAATGTTTTAGTGGTGGGGAACCACCAACCGGAAGTCAACCTGTCTATACAGTTTACTCACGCAGCGGTAACCTGGCCTGACTAGGTTTCCTCTGTCCTGTCTCCAAAAAGTCATGAATATCAAATGACTACCTATTCCCAGAAATGTTCTAACACAAAACAGCTATATTTATTGGATGAGTAATACATTTTGCTTATGAGTGAAAGCTAGCAAGGCTGCGACACTCAGTATAAAAATGGACTGCTACTCTATTCTACTTCTAGCTGCTTTCTGCTTTCACCCAAAAATACACAACAAAATTTAATACAAGGGCATTTGGCATTGGCATCACAAAAGCAACCTGTCATTGTCAACGTCAGCAGTTTTTTTCTGGAGAAACTAGTGGCGCCAGTCTGTCCACACACCATCTGCTTGTTATTCTCTCTATTTACTCAGAAATTCCAAAGCTATTTCATAAATACACAAAAATACCGATAAACATACACTTACAACCACACCTGTAAATTAATTGGTAAGGTAATTAATTAAGTAGAAAAACACTTATCATTCTAAATTCTAAATACAAAATTGAATGATAAATTATTGTGGTTTAAAAAGGAATACAATTTTCTAAATTGTCACATTAAAAAAATAACCATGTGGTTTGGTTAGGTAACCCTTTCTCTTGTTATATTTTATTTTTTAATTTTCTGCTACACTGACTCTCTAAATGTTTTTTAAAAAATATCCAAACCACAACAAGCCATTCACTTGTCACTTTAGAAAAAAAAAATGACTCTCTATTATTTTCACGGACCATTTCACTTTATAGAGCTCAAGCTCTACAAAATAAATTATGATGGTCAGTGGTGGACGTCGGACGTGGACACAAGCTGCTATTCAGAAAAAAAATGATTGGTTATCTTTTTTTACACACACACATACATTTAGTTTTCTTCTGTATTACTTACGGTTAACCCAATGATCTACTTTTTTTGAAAAGTGAGTCTATTTACTTGGATTTTTTTGCAGATCATGATCAATTTTTTAAAGCAACTGATGAAATATTCTGTCTTGCTGTGAGTTTGAGTGAGATGCAGTTTTTTGCAAAGAGAAAAAAAATAAATGACTGCTCAGTTTTCTTTCAGTTTAAAAAAGTCACGTCACAAATTGAATGTCTTATTGTCTTACAATAACAAACCATCTTAAAAAAATGAATGATTGAAACGATTGAAAGTACCTGTGAACTGCCGTCGTGTCATCAACAACTTAACTTTTTTGTCTTGTCTACCAAGTCATGTGTGTAGACTATTTTAATGTTTCCATTGTTGGCAATGCATAATGCATCATAGTTAAAAAATTGTATGGCTCATTTAGCTTTCGGCTGAGCTGTGTCTTGTGCTGTGATGCGGTGCGGGGTATTAAAAAAAAATAAAGATTTTTTATTTCCCTTTGTCTTTGATAAATTTTGCAACAGGTAATATACATTTTATTATGAAGACTCGGCTCGACTGTGAAGAAGGAAGAAGATGAGTTTGCAAAAAATTTGTTATATGAATTAAATGTCTTCTTGTCTATCAATCAGTCTAGCCAAGTCACAGAAGAGATCTGCAGAGGCGGTGAGCCTGAAGAAAAAATGAGGATGCAAATGCGATGATGACATAAAAATTATTTGAATGAAGCAATAAAATTAAGATGCGTATCGTCAAGATAATATCATCTTCGTCATCGTTTGACTTGCAATCTTGCAAAGTTGCAAATATGACTGATTTGAATACAGTTTCGGATTTTTTTGGTTATTTTATAATTTTAAGGTACAGGAGATAATGAACTGCAATGCTCAGGAGAATAAGCAAATTAAAATTTGCAACTGTGTAAATATTTCGCACATTATTATCTTTTTTTTATAATGATTTCATTTTTTTTTAAAGTAATTAAATAATTTAACAAATTACAACTTAACTGGCGGCTTTATTAATTATGGGATAATGTGGTGATATTCATGTTATTTTTTTCAAGTTCCTTTTCCACATTTTCACACTTTCCTTTTTTTTCAAGAAAGTAAAGCCTAAAGTCTACCGGCGATCATGATTATGATCTGATGGAATGGTGATCTTGGTCTGCCTTAGCTTTTTGCTGAAACTAAAACTTATGGGCAATCAAAACTAAAGCGCTTCTTTTCCTTTCAGCATAAAAAGCAGATGTGCCCATAAAAACCTCTCTGAACTGAACACATTTATATTATTCCCCCTTTTCCATTCGATTAGCCTAATTCCATTTCCCCCTCCCCTAACCAACCAATAAAAAACATAAAAGCTCATTAATAATGTGTCTGTACACTTCGTACCATGTACAGCTTCTCGACAAAGAACTTCATTCGCGCCACTCGGGCCACTTTCTATGACACCTTTGAAAAAAAACTAGAGTTATTTGATAAATAGCAGAAAATCATAGAAAGTAGCCCGAGTGGCGCGAAAGAGGTTCTTTGTCGAGACGCTGTAACCTACCTTTGTGCGTAGCATGTGTGTAAAAACATCGAAATATATTGCATTACTTACATTTTTACCCCCACCACCACAAAAATACCACGCACACACCATCATCATCATCACCACCGCCATAAAAAAAATGATTCTTTCAACTTGATTCACAAAAACCAAATCAACCACCCACGTACGCGTTTCATCTCTCTCTAAAAACTCAATCAATTGAGTACACACTAAACTTTGAAGAGGAAGAAAATCTCTAAAGGAACGGAACGACACATGAACATGTGCTTTGAAAAAATATATTGTGCGTGTGTACTAGCTCGACTGACTGAACAAATGATGCACAAAAAAATTACATGTATTTTGCATCGCAACGCAACGTATCAACTTTTTAGTGGGCTAACGAGCGTTTAGCCTAGATTTTACCCTCATCAGATCACATCACCAAAAAAAAAACCACCACCACCACAAAAAAATACTTGAGTTTTGAGTTGAGTTTAAAAAGAGTAAAAAGGATTGCGGCGATTTGTACAATTTTTTTTTAAGTGATGGCTTGGTATATTGGACTTTTTTTGGTTAGGTTATTGGGATTGTGGAGTGCTTTATGGCGGAATGATGATGATGATGAGATGAGAATGATTTTTTTTGTCGTGATCAAACTCACGACAACAAACTACATGACTGTTGTTGTGTTTTGGATTTTTTTAATAGTTGGAAAAATTGGTATGATGATTATTTGCTCATGTTTCATGTTTAGGGCATTGTTGGATGGACGATTAGCATTGTTGTGAGTTTAAACAAAGTTGGTTTGTAAAAATGTTTTGCAAATAAAATAAAATGAATGATTAAACAAGGCTTAAGACATATTTAAATTATATATCTTAATTCAATTGAGATTTTACCAAATTATTTGACATGATTAATCACATTCTTCAAATTATTTGTTTCGTATCCAGTAAACGACACCAAAAAAAGGTATTATTTTTTAAAGCAAAATTTTTTGCAATAGATACTCCTTGACATACTAATACACATGTAAGAAGAATAATAGTTTGTTATTTTTTTCTCTTTTTTTTTAAAAAATAAATGTAAAACATGAAAACACACCCGTCATTACTTATATTACTCTTGCTTTACAATCGCCATGAAATAAAAAGCGAGAACATTAAAAAAATCCCCTTTAGTTCACTGACTACTTTACCTAGTTCTATTATTCTTGCCTTTTTTTAATAATTTGAAATTTTATGATCGCAATGACTTTGCATTCTTTTTCATGGCTCTCTTGACACAGATACTCTGTTTTAAAATATCTACGCACATTTTTAAAAGCATTTTTGAAAAATCTCCCCCACTTTGTCATCACCTCATAACAAAATGCATTTTTTGTACTAATGGCATGGTATGGCATGAGTTGTCACTTTGACTGACTGACAGTCTAATAGCCAAAAAAAAAAGATGATAAGATGACCATTATTTTTGCTCTGTGCTTTTTCAATATTCATGAGATTCTCTTCTTGTTACGCTTTATATTCAAATTGCTTCCGATTTTCACGGTTCATTTCAAATTTAATCTGTTTTTTCTACTCTCTCTCGTCGAGAGATGGCTTTTCCTGACATATAAATCTTTCCCGTACACCCGTACTCATCCATAAATGCATGGAAAACCAGTCATAAAATCGTAATGAATATTTTCATGTACAAATTTATAATCGATACAGAAGAGTACTTCATTAAGCAAATCGATACATGTCACAGTTTCCATACTAAAATTTCAAATTATCAAAACAACTGGGCGGGCTTATGGCCTAAACACAGGAAACTCAATGCTAAATAAGTATCTAAATTACCAAATATTCAGACAAGAAGGGAAAAGCATAACCTCAGACGTAACGAACTATTTAAATTCTTTCCAGCGTTTCAAATTTCCAATTTACCCCAAAACGTAGAATTTATCTAAGGAATAAATTAAATCCCTAAGTCATCTTTCAGATTTTACACGGCGTCATATTAAACCCTTATTTTAAAAATGGGTAACAAAACTCGTTGACAAAATCTAATTACCAACCAATACAATTTAAAAAATTAGAAAACTATGCAATAATAGCACACGTTCCTCCACACATATTTACATACTACACCCATTAAACATTCTATTTTCCATCTTAACTTATTTTTTTCTGTCGAAAACGAAGAAAAAGTTCCACACAAAAATACTTTTTCTATTTCTCTACTATAATTGCTACTTTACATTGCCATGTAGTGTGTAGCATGTAACGTGTCAAGTCAACACGGTGATTTACAATGTAGATCGATCAAGATAATTTATTTTGTTACTACCAAATTACCACTACGCACTCTACTAACAACATCACACCACACACCGCACACGCTATATATTTTTTTCCAATCACGATACTACCTTACCTTAATAGCTTTACTTACACAATCAGAAAAAAATGTAGTAATTTGATTTGGTGTACAATTGCCAGTTTTTTTTTGGGAGAGTGCGTGGCAGTGGCAGTGGCATATGGCGTGTACTTAAAGGAAGTAATCTACTTAGCAATCTTATTAGCATGTTCACAGGTTTCTCTATCGCTGCAAAATTGACTCAAATAATCATATTGAACGCAGACCACACGACTGTACAGAAAATAAAATGGAGAAACTTTTTATTTGGCTTATTTTTCTTGTTTGCTGAGCTTGAGAAGAGTAGAGAGGAAAGCTAAGTAAACAATTTTTCTTTCAGAAAAAATCATGTTATTTTTCGGAACCAGATTGGGGAAGAAACGGGAAACGGAAAAGTGAGTGGAGTCTCGAGGTAATAATCAAAGCAATAAAATAAGTGGTTAAACCTGCAAACGACAGTTGCGTTTAGTTTTTAGTTCGGCTTTCCAGTGAAGTAGGCAGATAAACAAAAAGGGTTTTTATACTAGAACCGGAAGTAAACATGGCTTTTCACTGGCTTGCTAATTTCCATTTCAAAGAAAATTATCACACAAAGTAAATATACAAATATATTGCAACAAAACTTCTGGGAAGATGTAATGTTAGCAAAGCTTTTATTGAAATAAAATGCTACAGAATACACTTTCTATTCAAAAAACAAACTTTCTTTTTTATTTCCTTCCACAAGTGTCACTTTTCACTTTGAAAGCTCCTCCAAAAAAAAAATATTTTTTTTACCCCTTTTATGTTTTTCCACATCCACTTCACTATACTCCATCAAGACCATAGACTAGACCACACAGAAAAAAAATTATAACGGTAACAAATTTTATAGTATAAAAAAAAATGTCAAAAGTTTTGGTGCTTTGGTGATGGGCTTAAAATAGTAAGCTTTTTGAATACTCATCTATATTTTTTTTGTCATTAAATTAGTCGTTCAAGTTATAAAAATAGTACACTGTAATTTTTCGATTGGTTTTTTTCATGCATGACTTGACTTGATATTTTTTGGTGGAAAATATAGTACACAAATATAAACTAGTTCACTTGTGACGTCATTATTTTGGGGAGAGAGAGAGAGACAGAGAGAGAGAGAGAAATTGATGTTGAGACGACTCAACACAGACATATTCCTGGAAAACAAGCTTGTTGAAAAGAGTTTTCACGAGAAAGTTTCAAGTTGAAAGTTTGAAAGCCAGCCTGTTTATGTCATTTCATGCGAGAAAAAGAGGAGGAAAAGCTGTTTAATGTTCTGAGTTCTGACTGAAAATGATGAAGAAAAGGAAAATGGAAATAAAAAGTGTGTTACGCAACTCAGTCAGCAAAGTAGAAATACAAAAAATTCTATAGACCCCCCGACCCAATCCACACCACAAAATTGCTAAAAAACATGTACAAAAGTATATAAATATATTTTACTGTTTTTAGGAGGAAAAAAACAATTAAAAATAATTCTGCGTGACTAAAAAAAATGCATATATTGTATATGGCCTAAATACAAGTATTTTTTTCATAAAAAAGAAATAAAGTGGCCTTTGATTTTAAATATTTGTCCTTTTGCCCAAAGTCCATCCTTTTTAGCAACCCAACAAACAGAATTTTTTGTCAATATGAAAAGAAAAGATCAAGACGATTTTTTTAGAGAAGGACAATCAATTTTTTTTCTTCTTGTGAGCTTTCTTGGAACGTGTCCAGAAGAAAAAGGAAGACAATTTTTTATTATTTTTTTAGGGTAATGGCTTTTAGGACTAAATATATAGTAGATATATTATATGTATAATTTTTTTGCTTCATTGTCCGTTTTATTGTTAGCGATAAAATGTGATGATGATGGTAAAGATAGCCAAAGAGGCATTGTCGAAGCCAAGTTTAGAAACAAATGAACATTTTTTTTTTTTTTTTGCTTCTGAACATTTTTCAAAATAGAATAGAAAGCTATTTAGGATTAAATGTCAAAAGTATTTCTTATTTCTACAAGAAAAATATTATAAGCTGCGTAGTAAAAAATTAAGCTTAAATCAGACAAAAAAAATTACTTATTTTTTTTCAAAAATAAAAAATACACTTTGTATAATAATATCGTTTACAAAATCTGTACAAAACAAGGTTTATTTTTTTAAACTTAAACAATTATAGTGCATTTCCTACTAATTTTTGTCCTTTTATCTCCCGCAAACTTTTCAAGATGAAGTTCATCATTCTGATTATCTGTTCATTTCTTTGTCATTTTCAACTTGTTTGTGTGTGGTCCGTTCAACTTCAACTGTTCAAGTGTATTTCAAGTAGCTTTAGCTAAATCACCTCTTTAATTAACTCCAAAACACCGCACCACCACCACCACCACCGCATTTCAAGAAGAAAAAAACACATTAAATTTTAACCCTTTAAAAAATATTTTGCTTGCTCATTTTACATAAGAAAATGTCGTGCTGTGCCACTGTTACTCTGCTACTGTTGTACTTTGCCTTATTCGAAGACCAAAAGATTTTGAACTTGAGAAGTAGGCACAAAAAAGATTGAAGTTTATTTTTTTATAAAATGTCACGTTGTGCTCGCTGGCATAAGTAAAATAAAAATAAAAAACAAAACAGTTAGTCTAATGAGGTCTCTCTGATAATGATGTGAAGATGAGCTGAGCAAACAAGATGATGATGAGTTTTAAAAATAAAGTAACAACAGCAAAAACAGAATAATAACAGCTTGTAATTTGTTTTTGTAAGAATTTTTTTGTTGCTTTTTTTAAAAAAAGAAATAAACTTATTTTGTTATATTTGGATGGAATTGTGATAATTTGACAAAAGAACAGACTTGTATAAAAAAAAAGTTCTAAAAAAGTTTTATTTTTTTAAAAAGCAAAACATGTAAAGTATCTTATTAGTAGTATAGTTTTTTTTTGTCTTTTTTATTTAGAAAAAGGGTTAAAGCTTTTTAAAAGGAAGTATTTGTTTTAAAAGACAGACAAGTAAAGATATTTTATTTGTTTTGTTTTTATCAAAAGTTTTCAAGACATTTGGTCACAATAACAAATGAGATTTTTGAACGAGTCGATCAACCCAACATTTAACCCAACTTATTTGACTTTTTTTCATTGAAAAGTTGGAGTGCCATGCCACGCCATCCAATATCATCGACATGCTCTATGCTCTTCAGGAATCCATTTAATTGTCATTAAAATAGCTAAAGCATCAAAATGTCATTATTTTCCACTTCTTCCAATCTAAATATTATTGCAACACTCTACTTTTATAAGCAGAGCAGAGCTTGTCTAGTCGTCTGTTATAAAAACTTAATTAAAATTCTTCCCAGATCTGGCCAACTGGCCATCCTAAACCAAAAAAAAAACGTATCTCAACCAGACATGTCCAACTTTTACTCTACTGACCATGTTATTTCAGACAAAAAACATGGTTAAAAGAGAGTGTGATTGGATTTTATTCTCATCTCGTACATATATTTCCTCTTTGTATCTTGTATCCTACCAGAAAGAAAAAATAATTTGCCCCAAAAGACCATCCATATCTTCACTCCACTTGGTTTTCCCTTTTTGCTGAGAAGAAGTGAGAACTGTAAACGTAACGGAAGGAAGCTACACATCCAAACCATCAACATTCCTCCACTCTGCCTCTCTAGTTTGTGAACTGGCTTGTTTTTCCAGTTGAGTTGTAAGATAAGCAGATCTCCTCTCCCCAAAAAAAGTGTACCATCACCACACCCACAAAAACAGCATCTCTTTCAAGAGAAAACAGAGAGAAATGGCTATGTCATGATGATAATATAAAGTTAAACGAGAGAGAGAGAGAGAGAGAGAAAAGCAAGTCTTCACTTGACTTACTAAACTATATGCATTTTTTTTCTCAGTCGAGTCTCCATCCAAATGTGCAAATTCCCTAAAGTACACAGCCCTTACTCTCAGACACGAACATCTCCAAATGAATTTAAAAGTGGCCTGGCTTCTTACATTCCACTTTCCACCAAACTATTTTTATACTCTCAACATGATAGCATGGCATATTAAATATAAAAATTAAATTGAGATGAGATGGAGTTACGTAACTTTGTAGTAAAAATTTAGTATTACGTTTTTTTCTTACGTTATGTAACTTATATTATGACATCATTGCTTTCTATTTTTTTCTAAATCAATTTAATTTTCTCTTTTTTGAAATAAACCAACTGACCTTTTCCTGCTTTCTTCTTAAAAAATAAAATGACCGACACCGACAGACCAGAAAAAGAGAAAGTCTCTATCATCTTAACTGACTTGACTTGACTAAAGGCTTTTTCTTCTTCTTATTTTCTGGTGAAAGCTCTGACGATAATGCAATGCTGATGATGAAGATGATGAAAGAAAGGTAATAATTCTTCTTGTTCGAAGGAAATGGAAAGTTTACATTCTCAACTGAAGTGAAGTGAAAGTCAACTCTGAAAATAAGGCCAGGCCAGAGGAGAAATAGAAAAAGTGAAAGTAGAAAAGCTCTTTTTCCTTTCTCTACCTACCTCTCTTGTCTTTCTATTCTACTGACTTGGCTAAAAAGCCAGAGAGAGAGAGAGAGAGAGAGAGAGGGAGAGAAAAGAAATCAATCCTGCTTTCTTTGGAAAGTAGAAAAAAACAGAAGTAAAATGGAAAAGTTGAAGCTTCTTATGACGACGATGATCCTTCATCATCATCTCACTCGCATCTCGCATCATTTTCTCAAACCTCTCTTCACTGACTTGACTTAAGACTTGAAAGATTTTCAACAGAAAAATTCCACCATTTTCTTTTGAGACCGCATTTTCCTTTTCAACAAATCTATTTTGCTTAAAGGTAAAACTTTTTTTAAAAAAAAACACAGCTTGAAGGCTCAAAAAGTCAGTAGATTTCAATAACTCTTTGTATTTCTCCACAAAAAATAAATGTTTGCCATTTAATTTGCATTACATCAAAAAAATTGCAATATAAACTATATAGACTTTTGTAAACTCAATCAACAACGTAAAAGAACAGAGAAATTGATGATGATGGGTTTTTGATGTGAATGTGAGATGATAAAAGGGTTAAAATTGATGTTTTTCCTTTATAATAATAATAGAATCATCTTCTAAAAGCATTCTCATCATCTCATCTTATGAAAGCACTGCTGTTTTTGTTGAGATCATTAATATCTTTGCAAAATATAATCTAATAATAATTTATTTTGAAATCGATAGAATATGGGCGTGGTGGAATGAAGTAAAGCATATATAAAAGCTATAAACACGTTCATTATGTAACACGGGGGGAGGGAAATGAATCAATCAAAGTAATCATAATAGTAAAAGTCAGTCATCAAGCTTCACTCTGAATTCCTCCACCAAAAATAATACGTCATATTACTCATAAGCCATAATGCTTTTTATATTTTTTTGGTAGTTTTTGTTGACTTGACTGACATTCCATTTGGGCGCGCCAGCTATTATCATATTTTTTTGTCAATTTACTTTTCCCAGGAAAAATATTATTTTTATTCTCATGATGCAATCCTCCATAAATATTTTTTTATGAGTTAGGTCATTTTAACTTTAATAAATTATATTTGATATTTAAATGGAATTTAAATTAGATCAGCAGTCCATTTAAAAAAGTCTCTTGTGAATTTCGTGCACCAGAAAAAACTTGTTTCAATTTTACATCATCAAACACGGCATATTTTTCCTTCTATTATTCAATTTTCTCTCTCACTCAAACAGGAACATCGCCCAAAACCCAAAACAACCCGTTTTTTTCCATTCCAGAGCAGTTTCCTGCCAAAAATTACTCCTCAAGCCCAAGAAGAACACCAAAGTGAAATTGCCTTCTCTTTCCTGTTATTCTTCTGCACGCAATCAAGCCCCAAAAACAAAACAAGGTAATTTGAGAAGGCGTTCTTGTCTTTTGTGTTCTCTCTGCCTTTTCACTCTAATATTACCTCATCTCCTCTCCCATTACACAACTCACAAAACACATCATATCTCCGCCAGGCAAGTAGTAACACTTCTATTTAGACATTACACCAAAAAAAACACAACATTCCTTTACATCATATAATCAGGGTACCTATTTACACCAAAAAATCATAATATTTTCTCCGGACGAACACGGACATTACACCAAATCATGCTATGGAATTACATAATAGATAAATATTGAATATGCCATACCGGAAGTAATACTTATTTACCTTTTTTATCCAAGTCCAAAAAAATTACACCAAAAATTTTCCCCAACCGAAAATCTTCAATTTCCTTCCTTTCTACCTATTTTATCTTTTAACTTTATTTTTTTCTCCTTGTCAAATGTTCAACTTAACCCTTTTTATTTATTCCATTCACGTAACACGCCACAGTAAACACTAAAGACAAAGCGAGAGCCATTCAGCATCGGCATTTCCCAAACTTCCCATCTTATCAGCCAGCATTACACTGCTCTAGTCTACTAAGTAGTTATCCTTCACTTTTCAGTTGTTGGAGTGAAAATTCCCTCCAACCTCAAAATTCTCTTCTCTTCTGGCTTTGTAGATAAAGCATGTGTAGAAAAGCTTCTATAGAACACTTGCATATTATCTTCTTTTGTGCAAAATCCTCTCTCTCTCTCTGTTTTCCCACTTGACATAAATACTCTTTCATTTCATTCCATTCTCCTCCTCCACCTCTCCTTCCAAAAAATCTATTGAATCTCACATATCTATTCCTCCACATCTGTCCTCTCGCTATATTTCATTCCCAAAATATAATTGCCAAAAATAAAACCAAAAGCCCGAAATCTGAAAGCTGAACTGAAAGCCTCTTCACTTCTTGAATCATTCATTTGACACAATAAAAAAATCCATTTTACTCCACATGTCGCCACCCTCCACTATGCATTCCCTCCAAACTCCCCTCCACTCCTCCTGGAGTGAATATTTTATCAAGTGTACTAATAAAATGTAAAACCTTCTTTTTTACTACGTCATTCTCACCATTTTTATGCATTGCCTTACATATTTACATCTCTGCATTTTCAAATCTGCATTTGTCTGTACACCAGTTGTACCGTGTGCCACCACCCTCGTAAACCCTCCAAAAATGGTCCATATCATTTCTCTTCTTCTTCTTCTGACTACACACTTGACACACAAATTTACTTGCTTTATTGACGCACATTGTGGTTTCCTTTTATCTTCTTTCTTTCTCTTATGGCTTATCATACCTAATTTCCCTTGCCAAAAAATCCGTCCGTATCCCGTATCTCTCTCTGTATGTTTTTTAACGTGACATCTTACAAACTAGTTGAACTAGTAAAAAATATAATACAATCATAAAAGTCAAATATCACCTTAATACTTTAATACCACCAAGTTCACTAGTTCTTTTTTTATGCACTTGTGACGCGACTGCTGCAAAAATGCAAATAAGGTTTTATGGACTTGACTCGACTTGGCTGACTTGGTTTTTTAGTAACATAACCGTAAATAGCTTTTGGCTTGTCTAAAAACAGACATCTTTCTTTTTTTAGGCGCTAAGATATTTTTCTGGTTGACCGACATGAGAAAAATTATTTAAAGTGAGTAGAGCAACTGTTCTAGATAAAACCGTTTTTAAACGAAATGATATGCATAACTAAATGATAAGAAGATCATCTTTATTTTGGAGCTTTTGATATATTTTTTATAGATTGACGTCATGTTAGTTTGCAGTGCAACGGGGAAAATATGGAATTTTTCACACTCTCTCGATAATAATATATCGACACGGTAAATTGTGATTTGCGAACAAAAAAAAATATTTTCTGAAGATTTGAGATGATATGATGGTGTATGGCATGTCATGTGACAAAAAAAGAATATCTCACTCTAAACTCAAGTGAATAAATTCTTTTTAACTTTTTTTGTTGGATAAATTGAAACTGAAACGAGATAATATTTTTTTGTGTGAGAAAACTTTCTAAATGACGGATTATAGCGGTGGTGGTTGGTGTTGGTGGAGGAGGATAAAAAATTGAAAGACTTTTGAAAGAAAATCAATTGGAGTTGAATTTGAATATTTTTTTGGGAAGATAAATAAAGTTGAAAGTTTGAAAAATGAAGAGGGGATATGACTTTTATGACAAGTATAAAGTGGTTTAGTTTAAAAAGAAAGACAAAAAAATATTGCTTGCTTTTTAGAAGCTTGAGACTCGTCATTTTTAATATAAAAAATATGTTTGCAGTAAAATAAGTGGTATGTGATTTCTTGAAAGATTTTTATATTGTTTAAGAAAAAGATAAGCTACAAATAAGGATAACTGTCAAAGTTAGGAATTGAATTTTGTCTGTAGAAAAAGTGGTCTAGTAAAACTTTTTTTCTTGCAATTTTTAAAATATCAGTCATATTTTATATTTTTGAATATTTTCAGGCTTGTTTAGACTAAAATAAAAAACAGAAAGATATTTTTAGGTATTTTTTTCAATTTATAAGCATATTTTAAAGAATTTTTGGACAATTTAGAAAAATTTTGGATTAAAAATATTATTTTGATAAATTCAATTATGAAATAGATCAATCACAGTTTTTTAAAACGACAAATAAATGACGCTCCTGAAGAAAAGTTTCTAATTAAGAAATGTATTTTAAATATAAATACTCCCACGCAATGGAGAATGGAGTTGATTATTCAAATCCAATCAATTTCTAAATCTCTGTTAATCACTAATGCTTTCTTTTAAAACCTTGTATAAATCGGATATCGGTCACCACCTCACCACACACACACGAGTCCACCATTTGCCCATGAGATTTGCGTGTGTGGTTTCTCAACCCAATCTCAATCTCTGCTCATTTCAGTTCAGTTCAAAAACTTTTACTCTTATACCCAATACCCTGGCCTTGTTAACTTAACTTAACTTAATACGAAAGGGTTAATATGTTCAGTGGTATTCACTTTTAAGTGCTTTTCGTGATCCTCTTGGTCACGATGATGCGGTTTTTATACTAATCATCATCATCATCATCCTCCTCAGCATAAAAAATTCCCCAACAACAACGCATTCGCGTACCCATAACCCTTTCATTCATTTTACAACCTGAATACATGCAATTTCCCTTTAAATAAAATTACTACTGTTTCATAAAAAAATAATCCACCTCCCACCCATTTCACCAAACCGCACAAAAAAACTGGCCATTATAAAAATTGTGAAATAGCTTTTGCGAAACAAGGAACATCTCTCATCAAATCACAAATTGATTGATAATATGGACTGGGATATAAATTGTAAATTGAATAGCAAATTTATTTTTATTACACAAAACCCATCTCATTCTTTTTTCAAAGAAAATTATAGGTATACAATTTACCTACACACTAAACATTGTTAATTGTTTGCATTAAGTCGTGTGTCTCTCTTTTTTTCCCAACAAAGCACTTTTTTGTCTCGTCTCAATAAAAAATAAAATTGGACTCTGACCTGACCAATGAGACTAGCTTGCCTGAAAGTATGTGAACCTTTTTAAAAACACTTTAACTATAAAATAGTCATAATTAAATACTACCATCTAATTATTCTCCATTGTTTAAAGTCAACTCAAGTCAGTAGAGCACATGACCAACCTGCTACTTGACTTTACATTTCCCCATCCTTCTTCCTCTCCTCGCCATCGACTAAAAACACTCAAATCAAATTAACATCACGTTCAACACGTTCACCACCTACCTATTTTACTTTACACTTCCGCAATAAAAAATAAAATGCATACAAAGTTTTTTTTTATTGCATATTTTTTTTCTGCAACTTGCAACACAGCAGCAGTTCTTACTGCACTTTACTAATAAGATTACAATCTCACCATTTAAAAAACTGTCATGTCATTTGTTTTAAACCAAGCCATCATCGTCCACTTCACCAATCCACAAAGCCATAAATATAATTATCCAGTAAAGTCGTCAACCAGCTATATACTTAAATTATGTTGCAATATCTGTTACAAAACTGTTTACACAATATTTTATAACATTATAATTTTTTTTTTCATAATAAAAATAACATACTCATTCATTCATATCATTACTTATTATGATAAATTACACATCAAACTTTCAAAAAAAGAATAACTTATTATCTCTCTCTCTCTCTGCAAATTACACCGTAATAAAAAATTAAATGAAGCTTAAAAAAACAAAAGAATTACATTTTCTTAAAAACAGCCTCCTACACAAAAAAAAAATTATCAGCCAAACCAAACCACCCGAAAGCAATCCCCCGTATTTGGTCAATCATCATGACACACAATGACAAAGCTATTAAACAAAAAAAGGAACACCAACACACAAAACATAATCTTTCCCTTTCTAATTATTTTTTTCGAGAAAGTTTTTCACAAAAATTAAAATTGGTTTAGATGTGTTGTTATTTCATAATAATTACAAAATATCTCACACGACACGCAACAAAATATTCTGATCCGATCGCCGCCCCCGTGAACATGTGCCAAAAAAAATTCAACCCTTTCTGCTTTATTTGCGATCATGATCATCACCATTCAAATTGCTTATGTCTTTTTTACATGATTAACAATGCAATAATTATGTTTACTAAAGTGCATTAGTTGACGTTCTTCTCTTTTTATTCAGAATACTTGCCTGCCTGCCTACCTGCTTAAAAAAATGCATGTGATTTGATTATGATTACTTTGCACACTTTCACTTTGTTTTTTTTATGAAGATTCCTTCGCGTCTTCTTCTTCCCACTCATAATCATCATCCCATCACTTACAATTGCATTGTTGCAGAATTTTTTACAAGCTTAATATGCAACATGACAATCACAATCATAATCATCCATTTATAATTTTTTATGATTAAGCTAACAAAGTGTCAACGTCATTTTTTTCCGTGCCTTTCCAAATTATCCCATGATCAACTTTTTTATTTAAGGTAAGGAGGCAAAGGCACAATCACAAGAATATCCATTAATCATCATAATTACACAAGCATTGTTGATTGTCACACAAGAGAGAAAAATATATAGTGAGAATTTAATGCATATGTCTTGTTTGTGTATCTTCTTCCTTTTGATCACTTTTTGAAGGGAAAAAGGAAAGGATTGTTTGAAATGACAATTAATTAATTTTTGAAATAAAAATTAGAATTGATGTGAAAATTTTTTTACTGTTGGATTGGATTGTTGGATGAATCTCAATCAAAAAAAAAGCTCAGGTATTCAGATAGTCATTTTTGGATTGGAATTGTGTGTTGGGTGTAGTGTAGATATGCAAATGAAGGTGACAACAATGGGCTATTATTAAGAATGTTAACAATGTTGAGTTAAATATGATAGATTTTGTTAATTTGATCGTTGTCGGCGCTGAAGGATTACTGAACAAGAATCTTCAGCGGCTTCAACTTAAAGCTTCTAGAAACTTACGTTTAAAGGCGTATTACCGATACATTTTTTTTTAGAAATATGATTGATGATGATGACTGATTGGTCACATTCACATGATTGATTATTTTATCCTAAGATCAAATATGAAGAAAACCTGTAAAATTGAGATTAAATCTTAATGATAGATCATTCCACATTTATACCTGGCTAATTTGCTTTCAATAATAATAACCCTATCTACTATTAACCTCAATCTAAAAAAAATCTTCATTTAAATTAAAATTCAATTCAAGTAGGTGAATTGGTTTGAGTTTGATCTGATCTGATGGCAGCTGGTTCAGTGTATCATCCATACAAAAAATAATTAAGTAATCGATAGGATTGTTTTAACGTGTGCCGCACCACAATCCCTTGACTTGATTGATAAATGAATGAAAGAACAGAGAAGCCTGCTTCATTAGATTTAGCGATAAATGCACAAGAAAATTGGATCAAGAAGTAGTTTTGGGTGGGGACCGGCCAAATTAATGAAATGAAATGGCCACCTGACATAATGTGGCCTTGTGCATTGTACGATTTTCAAATTTTAAACAATGTACAAGGCGGGTATACACAAAAAAATTGTTACTTTTATTCTTAAAGATTATTTCAACCGATAAAAAAAATTATGTAAAACAAATAGCTAGACTACCTATTGAATGAAAATGGAAATGTGATTATGGTTATGTGACAGTTGAAATTCAGCCAAGCCAAAAGGGATTTTAATCAACAGAAAATGAAAATAACGACCAATTGTACACTTCTCATTATTCATTAGCATTCTACAACTGACCAGTGTCCACTCTGTATTACCTGTGCCAATTTTCCTACTTTATATCTTCATCTTTGGTCGCACAACACAAAAAACTCGCACATATGACTTATCTAAACAAAAATAAATTACTTTTATTTTACATAACATTTTTATGCAAATCATATTTGTCTTCGGTAATAAAAAAACAAACAATAACTCATAACAATACAAATCGTGGGAACTTATCAGCCAAAAGCCAGAAAACAATACAGTCTAAAAAACTTACATTTCACACGACTCTCCGCTCACACTCAAGTGACTCAGATGACCATCCAGACATTAGAAAATCTGTGCCATTTTCCAATTCATTTACCTTTTTTAAATTTATGACCTGGGTGGGTGGTTTAGTTTTATACCACACCAGCACCACACATGGCTATAATAGCTTAGTGTGTAATTCTGATAAAGTGACACATTACCCATTTGTTATGCATTCTATCATGACACTCATTTTTTTTCAAACAATACAGTCAACCTTAAAAAACCAATAGTTTATGCCATGCCACATAAAAACTTAACCCTTTTTTATTTTTTTTGCACACTTAAATCCAAACATAATTCTAATTTAAGCCTAAACGTCACATCCCACGATCTGCCATCCATAAAAAAAATCTGTTTTGTATTTAGTAAAGCAATTTATCTAATCTAAAAAAAAAACTCCAAAGATTTAAATTTTCTTACTCTTCTGTTTCAACTTTTAAGACAGACGATTCGATGTCCATGTCAAAATATTGTTCATGCATTTTAAGTACATTCCCATTGTCTCCTTTTATTTTTACAGCACTTCATATTTTCATGCCCAATTATCATAACTGTTTAAAAGATATAAAAATATCATAAATTCCCGTTATCTCATCTCTCTCTCTCTCTCCACCATTCACTCTTAAAAATATATCTATTTTATTGGGTAAGGACAAGACATAAAAAAAATCTACAAAACGATTCCTGGGAAAAGGTCAAAAAAAATCACAGCAAAACATACAGATATACTTGACTCGCGTTTTTTAAATGTTTTAAGTTACTAAAAACATGACACTTTTTTTCTTCTTGTTCCACCTTCAACAATTTTTTTTCTCACGATTATCATTTTTTTTTTTGCAAAAAAATAAAGCAAAGCAGTTCAGTTAAGTGTATCTTGTGATGTGAATCTTCTTTCACGACAAATCATTTAACACTATCCATTCCACTCACCTTGAAACCTTGAAACTTTACTTCACGCATTTTTTTCTGCACTTTGCAAACTTTGCAATCTTACCTTTTTTTCAAAAAAGGTAAACTTAACAGTTTTTCAATAGAAAAAAGACAACCGTGTATTGTATATTTTTTACGGTAATCCAAAATAGCAATAAATCATAAATCCACCCAACATCATTGTTATTTTGTAGCTTACAAGGTGATGTGGGTGTGGTATATGGATATGGTATGGACTTATTATTTTTTGCAAATGGCTGAGTAACATCAATGGCCACTTTTTAAAAAATATATAGATTTTTGGCCATACCCAAAAAATTTTTTTTTTAAACAAAATATAATTACGGCTATTATCAAGTTTTTACGTAAGAATATTTTTTTAAAGGTCAGTCATACTTTCGAAGACGGATAATTTTCTTTGAAAATTATTCACGAAAAAATCCTTTTTAAATATTTTGCCGACAGACTTTTTGCGAAAAAATTTTACAAAAAAAATATGCCAGCATTCTTTTTCTTTTTATATTTAATCCCTCCGGGTACACTTGTCTTGTTCAAATTTCAGCATAAAAGCATGCATAATTTATAATAAAATAATGATCACAAAATTAGCAAAGAAAAAAATGTATTTGTACGTGAATAAAATGCAAATTGATGAATTATGAATATGCACACTACACTGCACACTTTAAAAACACAAGTCATCATTATTCCACATTACCAATTTGAATCAATACCTTGTCAGTTACGCAATATCTGATTATGCAAAAACTGTTATTCTTATTATTAATTTTTCCTTTTGATAAATTACACGATACTATCAGAATATCAAATGATGATACACGTTTCTCGTCTCAATTCAAAAAAAAAAATTATTGGACAATACCAATTTCAATTTTGTAACTTTTTTATTTACTGACAAGGAAAGTTATACGCGTGTGCATTGCAACTTTTTTACATAAAAATTATTATTTTACGCGCATGCCGGTATAACAATGACAAGAACAAGCAATACCAAAAAAATCTATTGCCAGCAGCTGTAATTTTCAATATTACCCAATTTTTCTGATGACTATACCGCTTCATTCATCACATCACATCGCATCGCCATTCAAGAAAAAAAGACAATAAAAAAAAATTACAAGACAAGTAGTGAATCTTCTTCCTTTACTATTTTCTTCTCAGGTAACTTGTAACATTATGCGATGCGATAACCGTACATCTTTTTTAAATCTTTAATATTTTAGCAAAGCCATAAACGTACACCTCACCTGAGATCTAAGATGGCTTATTATTGCACCTGTTTCATAATTTATGTGTATAACCTTTGGCTATATTCTTCATCTACAGCTTTCCATTCTAAAGATTGAGATGGTGTTGCATCTCTTTGTATCTTCTTCCCATAAAAAATATCACAATAAAAAAACTTGTATCAGATAGCAAAGCCATATGCCACGTTGGACTGGTGTACACAGTGCATTGTGCCCAAGTCAAGATCAAGTCAGCAGGCTATCACGTCCTTCTTCATCTTCATCTCAAATCTAGCCATATCTTCTGCGTTCGCAGTTCACACATTTTTTTACGATATCCACCATCTCAGGTCACACAACATCATAATCATCATCATATTTCAATTCAATTCATTTACAATCCCTTTTTCAAAACATTTTCTTAACTGTACTATGACTATATCTACAGTTTTTTTTTTTCATTAACATTAAAATGATAATTTGATTTGCTTGGTGCATTAAATCAAAAGACAATCTTAGCAAAACAACTCAGTCAAGCCACAAAAAAATTAATAAGCTTTAACGGCAAATTTTTTTATCAAATAATTCATGTGCTCATCACAACCGACCACCATTCACCGGACCAGACCGGATATATTTTTTCCTCCCGACAAATCCTTTAATGATCTAAGCCATTAAATTACATCATCAACACAATAACTTTATATTTAAAAGCAAAGATACATGCTACTTTGGCCAATGGCCATAATATTTCACTTCAACAATCATATTTCACTTTTAATCTTCTAAAAAAAAATTAAGCTATCTGACAACAACTCAACATAGCAATTTTTTTTTTTGAAATGAAGAATTACACAAGTCCAAGTCATACGGAAGCTGTCGTACTGCTTTTCTTTCAAAAGCTTCCTGTGTACCTGTGTGTCATGTGCATTTTTTCTTGATGAGTTGGTTAACCCTAAAGTCGCGACTAGCCTAGGTACAAAGGTCAACCAAAAATGCATCAAAAGCTTTTAATTGAATTGTTCTTTAAATTTTAAATGCCAAAAGCAAAAAAAAAAATGTTAAACAATTTTCTAAATTGTGTTGGCCAAAAAATAATAAATTAAATTAAAACAGATAGCCAAGTAAAGTGACTAGATATTTTTTTCAAGGAAGGAACTAAAGGAAGCTCATAATTCATTATAATAATCATGTAACCAAATCCATTCATGATTCACCTTTTTTCCACAAAGTTATTTGAATTTCAAAAAAAAATCAGAGACCAGAAGAAGAAAAAACCACATTTTACTATCAAGTTCAATTCATTTGATTATCAATCAACATGATCTTCTTCTTCATCATAATTTCTGTTAAATAATCATGACATGACCAGTCAAGTCAAGACTCAAGACCAGACCGACCACAAGTATCAGATTAATCAGTATTGAAAAATGAAACTCTCTTCTTGAAGAAAAAAAAAAGAAAATTATAGATTTGTTGAAAAAAAGGTACGAAGAAAAAAAATGATGATCTTCCTTTCATTTTTTTTCAAGAGCATTTCATAATTTAGAAAATTAGCCAAGAAAAACAAATTTGCAGTGAATAAAACAAAAAGTGTTTCAAAAATGTGGAAAAATAAATGCAGCAAAAACTTTTTAAAATGAATTGATTGAAAGACGGATTTGCTTTCGTTAAATAAATCCAATTTATTCCAATAAGTAAATTTGTTGTTCGGATTTAAATTACTAAGTAAGTGAAGTCACTTGAATTTTTTACACAATTCATAATTTGTCAATTTTCAAGAAAAAATGCGTTCAAATAAATTTTTCTTATGTATTTTATTATTATACCCTCAGGCTATATACTACTCATGATATGATGATGATGATGACAACGCTCACGAGAGACGATCAATGAACAGATTTTTTTTGTGGTAGCAAAGAAGGAAATTAGATTTTCCTCCCCCCGCATATTTTCATCATCAATTCCAATTCTCTACTATCCATAAAAAAATGTCCATGAACTTCAAGTTTGACTTTGAAGCATAATATTTTTTTGCTGAATTGAACAAAAAAAAAGACTCTGACTGACTGAAAGATAGACAAAGAAAAAAAAAAATTGTGCAGAGGATGATGAACAAGAAGAAGATCAGATCAGAGACGCAGACGAAGAGCACGAATCGCTGGAAGCTAAAAAAAAAAATATTATGTAATGTCTGATTTTCGGTGGTAGTGACTTGACTGGAAATGGTAATAAAGCTAAAAGGAAATATAGCTTCCGGCCATTTCACACAACCGCTGCCTCAACAAATTCAACTTGTTACTTACATTGGAAAAAAAAGAGCATTGCTCTGTCTTCTTTGACTTGGCAATATGCAATCTTCATTTCCTTCCCTTCTTCTTTCAACTAAACTTGAAAAAAAGCAATAATCTTCCAAATCTTCATTCTCTACCTATTTTGCATGCATAATAAAAAAAAATATGTATTGAAAATGTAAATTTTTCCCCCTACCAAGCTATTAAAGTGTTTTTGCTTTTGCTGATGAGATTTTAGAAAGATTTGCTTTGGCAATTTCGGTTTTTTTCTTCGTACGCATCATTGGCACTGTATAATATTTATGTGCGTGGATAAAAAAAGGGTTAAAAAATACGCTTTACTTTAAGTTAAGTTACGTATCTAAAATTAGAAGTCTGTAAAAGATTTTTATGAGCAATTTCGTAAGCAATTGTGAAGAAATAAATGTGCGTTGGCTTTTTTTAGCTGGATTTACAGACAAACGCATGGATATTTTCAGTTAGAGTTAGACTTTCGAAAGTTGAAGTGTAAAAAATATTACTGAATATATCATCATAATACGAAATTTTTATGACTGTTTTATTTCAGCTCGTTTATTACCACATCCACATTCACCACCCCCACCACCACCAAAAAAAATTCCAGCACATCAACTATCAACTCAGCTCAGCTCCCACACATTCCTCTACACTCAATAATAGCAATGGCGACAACAATGCCACCACCCTACAATCCTACAGTGCTACTGAACTACCTATTATTTTTAATGGCTGGATATTGAAAATTGAAAATGTGCCGACGACTCACTCTTAACTTTGACTATTTAACTGACAGTCATTCTCAGTCAGTCTACCTGTCTAGCTCTAAAAATAAGCCTTGCGGCTATCCCAGTACAAATTTCAGCCTTACAGTTCCTTTTTATTTCTAACGAAAGGGTTAAAGGGAAAATATGTCTACATTTTTTCAATGTTTGGTCAAGTGTTTAGCAGTAGCAGTACTCATCTCACTCCCATTTCACTTGACTTTGTGCCTTGTTTTCTTTTTTAAAACAAACCAGTTGCATTGTTACTTGGTGTTGATATTGTTGTAGGTTTGGTGAACAATGAGATACCAGAAATAAATAAACAATGCTGATATTGCTGATGTATAGGAAGAGGATTGAGTGAGATGACTTGTTGATGATGATGATGCAATCCAATATCCAACGAAGAATAGGTAGGTTGAAACTTTGAAACAGTGAACAGGTATAAAAAGATAAATAGGATGTGAGATTTGAAATGCAGGTATTATTACAGGTGTATATATCTTATGTACTCTGGTGCATAATAACCGGTAGAACATTTTTCTAAACAGTTTGAATCAAAATAAAATATTCTTTTCCTCCTGCTGCTATGAACATTGAATGTTGAACAAAAAACGAGTATGAAGGATGCAAAGAAGAAGGAGATGAGTGAAGAAACGGTATTTAAGTAAAGTAAGTAATGTTGATTTGATTGTTTGACGATTGTTGGTGTTGCTGAGGGATCATTGTTAAATCTAGTCATGTACACAAAACAACAGAAAGATAGGTAGTAAGAGAGAGAGCTCACTGACTTGACTTGAATTGAAAAAAAGAAGTTGAGAAATTCTTTAAGACAAGCTGAATGAGAATGAGCTGATCTATCTGATCCATTCATGATTTTTTCCTGAGATGAGATGCGTCTGTTAAAAATGCATTTTGTCTACTGCATTCTTTTGGTCATTGGATTTGGGTTTAAGAAAAATAAATGTATCCATTACATGGTATCACATGGCATTGTTCTTTTTTTAAATGGTTTTTTAACGGATTTGTCAAAGGCAAATAATTCCGTTAGAGATTCAAGTAGACAGTACATCTCATCTGCTGAATTGGCTTGGCTTTAAAATGAGACTCCGAATTTTTTATTCAGGGATTCCCATTTTTAATTTGAATACGTGCTTATCTTGATGATAACGATTACATGACTTGATGACATTTTTTCTTCTTAAAAAATGCAGATGCAGCGGCGGAAGAGACCACTTGACTCTGATGACTTGTTTGTTTGTCTGTGTCAGTCAGTGGAATACCAGGTCAAACCAATTTTATTTCGTTTTTATTATTCTTTAAAAAAAACCCAACAAACCGACTTGTTTAACAGGAAAAAGTGTTAGATTTTTTTTTTCTTCATTGTTGCAAAAAATATAAGCTTGGGAATTTTTTTTATAGCTAATGAATTAAATAATAGCTTGGTGCACGGTGTGAATGCATTTAGAAAAATAAACAGGTTTTTTAAAAAAAAAATGTTAAAATAGTTTTGTTGATTAAATTATGTAGTAATTTTTTGATTTATGAAAAAAAAATTTTTTTGTAAATCCATTTTGGGTTTGGTCTGGATGACAAGCTGTAATGATAAATTACTAAATGTCATGCATGCTATATGTATTCCTTTCGCGTTTAATTCACAATTTACATGCGATTTCCCAATTTTTTACGCATTTTTTCATGTGCGTAGTTTGCGTATGACGTTTTGATGGTAATGGCTTTCCGGTTTTTTTCACATCCGAATAAAGTGGATAGCCTACTTTTTCCAGTAACCAATTTTTCCCATGTTTGCTTTGCTGATGATGATAAAAGGTGATTTTTATAGTTTTTTTTTAGTAAATTATTAATAGGTTTTATGCGTAGGTTCCTATTCTCGAGCATTCAACTCCCAATATATTATTTTTGAAGTAAAAAGGGTTGAAAAAACTAGAATTTTTTAGATTTTCAAGTGGAGCGCAAACCTCAGAGGAATTCTGTGAAAAACAATTCTTCAAAAAAAAATATACTGCGGAAGGAGAAAAGGAAACGTTGAAATTGCAGAGATGCTCTATTCTCAAGCATTAAAAATTGAAATAGATGTTTCTCGGTGATTTAAAATGACTGGAAATTCTTTGAAAAAAAATATCACTCGAAAATCCTCTTTTTTTCTTCCTTCCTATCTTCCGGTTGGAGTAAAATAACTTTATTTTCAAGAGAATGTCAGAGATAGAAATGCGATCAATGTCATTAGCCCACCCAACTGCGAATTTGTCTTGGGGCTAAATTATAAAACATTATAGACTTAATTGCTCTTTTTTTTTAAAAGGTGTCATAAAAACAGAGGACTTACTCTCAACTTAAATTGCTAACTGTTATCTATTTTCCCCCAAGAAGATTTTCACCTTTTCACATTTACAACACATTACTGCGCATTACAGCACAACCGAAAGAAAATGTGCCAAGAAAAAAAAAGGGTTTAAAAAGGCTTGTGGCTTTGGCTATGGGATGGGGAAATTTTAATGTGAGTGTTTTTGTCCATCGTGATGGAATTTCGTTCAAAGATGTTCGACTGAAAGGAAAGGACAAGTGCGGCGATAATAGCGACATTAGCTTTCTATCTCTTTTGGAAAATGGTGTACAGAATACAGGTAGTAATATTGGAGGAAATGGAAAGGAAGGAAAAGGGAAAAGGTAGGTTTCAAGTTGGAAGGTAGATGGATTTAGAGAGATGAAGAGGAAATATACGGTAATGTGGCTAAGATTGCGGGATTTAATGTAAATTGAGAGTTTGGAGAAGTTTAGTATTTTAACCCTTTCTCTCCTAAAAATAGAAAGGAAGGTGTAGAGAATCTAATTTCTTTTTGAAAGGTAGTGTCTGATATTTTATGTGAACCTTTTTGGAGGGGTAGACTTTAAAAATTAGATTAACATTTTAAGCTAGTGTCTCTATCCATTTAACTTTAATGTTTATTTAGTGGAGATAAAAGACAGTCAAGCCTGGCGAGGCTGTCTATAAAAATAAATATTTTCGGATTGGCTTTTAGAAAACTTCAAAAGACAGTCAGAGAACTTCTTCTGAGAAGATAGGTGCATAGGAATTTAAAGTAATTAAGATGCAAATTAAAAGTAAATGAAATTGTGAGATGATGATGCGATACATTTATGCAATGCATATTGCATAGTGAAAAGGTATGTCATTTTGCATATTTTCATTCAAGAAAATTTTTGGTGAGATTGCATTCATTCTTTTTTTGGTAGACTTGCACGTCAGAAATTGGAAAACAGGTAGATTGAGACATAATTGAATAAAATGCAAATTTTCTCGCCGGATCGATGGCCACGTCTAGAAAGTCAGATTGGGTCATTGGGTGTTGTCAAATTTTTAGTGTGGATTGGTTGGAAATTTTTCTGTGTTTTTTAGCCGTTGAAATAGTCAGTTTAAAAGTTAACTAGATCATTGACAATTTATACAATTAAAGTTGACAGTGAAATAAACCTAGTTTACTGACTAATTATTAAAAATTATTCAACCTGGTGTAATTTGTGGGTAGGTAAGAAAGAAATTAAAACATTTTTAGCGTGAAGTTAGCACAGTCATCTGTAAAAAATCAGATGATGACCAAGATATTTTTTAATTGTGTGTGATTATCAATTAGCAGTGACATTTAAGTATTTAATTAGCTAAAAGCCTCTTAAAAGTGTCAGCTGATTTTTTTTTTGGTTTGGTTGTGACTAATTTTAATTTTTGTGTTTTGTCTGTTTATTTTTTAGGATTGGTTAGTTAAGTTAACTCCAAACCCAAGTTAACAAATCCATTATGGCGGCGGTGGCAGCGACGACGAAGGCGAAGACGCAGACGCCCAGTTTGGAAATATGCAACCATTTATTCCTCCAAATGCACACTGTTCCTTGTGACTATGAAAGGAGGGAGTATGAAGACGTCTTACCCTTGAAGGTACTTCGAGAATATCTGGATCTTAACAATAACATGAGGATTGGAACTTATTACGACAGACCTCCACTAAGTTTACCCTCAGCTGCTGCTGGAGGGAATAATTCCTTTGCAAATGGGATTGGAGCTGGGAGTTTTGTTAAACCTGGGCAGATCCTGACCCCAGTTAAATTTCTGTGTCGGTTGAGCGAAGAGGAGAAGGGTTTGGACTCTCCAGTCTTTTTTGTAAGTTAATTAAGCAAGCTCAGTCAGTACAGTAATTAGTTTTAAATAATTATAGCTTATCTCTAAATTGTCGTTTACTTTTAAAAAAAATTGTCTAGTTTGCTTATCGAAATTACAATAATAAGTTGGCCAAACTGACACAGGAACTTAAGGAGGAATGCATGATTATCAAAGATGAACCGGAGTACAAGGTTAACCACATTTTGCTGGTATCTCTCGGGGGGCTTTTCGTTCTCAAGTCAAAATTTGGAGAGGACTTTATCAGGTGAGTTGAAGAAATAATTTAATTTTTATGCTATTTTAAGTGCTATTCTATTTTTTAATTGGTTGTATGATTTTTTAAATAGGATCCGTGTGACGAAGATACTTTTAGACACCCAGTCGCTACAATACTGGGCTGTCGATGAAGCCTTTTTTGGCACCTGTGAACCGACAGATCTGCTCTTCATTAATGAGCGGTTGGCCGAGATGGACATGTTAGCAGTTCCCGGAATTTTTGAAACTGGTAATTTTTTAATTCCCAAATTGTGAATTACTATATGTACTATATTTTTACTAAATTTTTTTTTTTTTACTTAATTTCATTATTTTTGGTGTATTAATTTTTAGATCCAAGGCCCACTCAATTGGCCAAGTTCGAGGGTGACGGTAAACCATACTGCATGGCTCGCTTGTGGCAGCCAAAGTATTCCTGTGACTTTGGCCCCCGAAAAATCTCCTTCATGTGAAGTGTGAAAAAAGTGGTGAAATTTTTCAGTTTGGCTGCTGATTAGCCAGATAATTGTTCATTTTTGTGTAAATTGTAGAAATAATTGTTTTTTTTCTTCTGTGTTATGCTTAAAGTTAGAATTAATTTACAACTAAATTAGTTTAACTAGTAATTAAAAAAGTGTTAATTCTCCTTACCACTTGAAGGTCTCCCAATAGATCCATAATAGTTAGTACGTAGAAATACGGTAGGATTATTCCTCGGTTTCAACGGTGGCGGTTTATGAGAAGATGGAAGAAGGGATGTGGTGGTGGTCATGACCTATTTTTAATCTCTTTTAAGTCAACAATGTTGCCCTTCAGTGTTCCAAAAGGAACGGGATGGACAACACTTGACTATTTTTTTTTGGGGGGGACTGTATCGAAAAGGGAAAAATTGGGACAGTTTGAAAGTATTTCAAGTCTCCAGGTCAAAAAGTCAACTTGTAAAAATCTCCCCTTGTGTCACATCTCCACATTCACAAACTGTCACTCGTCACTGATCACAGAAAAATTAATCACTGATTTAATTTTATTCAAAAATATTCCATCATAATTCTCCGTCTTGTCGTCAGCCGTCCATTTTATCTAAAAAAAATACATAGAAAAAAAATGATTCTTAATTTTTTGTTCTTTTCTTACTCATCTGATTATTTAGTCAAATTGGCTTTAAATTTTAAAATTATTACAACTTCCGTTTTTCTTACTCATAATTAACAAATTTCAGAGCTTGTCAGTTATTAATTATTTCCCTGTTAATTAGTCATTATATTTTACTTGTTATGTTTTTTTGTTTTTTTTTGAGAAAAAATATTCATAATCTCTTGTTATGCAAGCAATTGTACATGTGTACCTTGTAAAATACGTGTACAATGTACAGGTAGCATGAAATTGTATTGAAAGCTATCAAAAATAAACAACTGATAATTAGACCCTTTAAAAATGTGTTGCAATTTGCAGCTGTAGCCTTACAATTATTTTTATTAGATGCATTTTACAGATAAAAAAAACAAACATAATAATGAGCAGTTACGTAAATAAATAGTTTTTTTTATGGTACTTGTTAGTAAATTCATGCGACAAACGTTTGGTTTTTTGGTGTGAGTGGTACTGGTACTCCTTCAGTTAAATTTGATTGATACGTTTTTTTTCAAACAAGTGTAAATTTTAATTATGACTTGAAATATTTTGTAAATATTTCAAAATTACACTTGTTTCTTTTTTTATTTCTTCAAAATTAGATTCTTTTTTTTTGAAACAAAAACACGTTCTCAATTTTTAACACGTTCGTTCAGAAAATACTTCAGTGTTTTTTTGGACTAGTCATTATTTTTAACATGATATGCTATTATATTTATCTTTTTTTAGTTTTTTTATCAGTTTTAACTAAACCAGCAAGAGAGAGAGACCACAGCACCCCAAAAAAAGCTGGTCTGAAAACCTGTGTCGATTTTTTTAAAAATCAAGTTGTAATTTTGCATTCAGCTTGCAAAGCAGATAAATAAATGATAATAGTAATACTCTCTTTTTTTTGGCCTGGCTGATGAAAATTGCATAATCATGTATCATTCATCATCATCAATTCAATTCATTTTTTTTTCTCTAAATTGAAATCCGAGACTATATTCAACTCAACAATCGCCCATTCATACACCAGCCAGTCATATTCATGTCAAGAGATATTTAAATGGACAGGATGGTCAGTATGGTGGTCAGTTTGCTCTCGCTTGTCTTGTCTCAATAAAAACAAATTGATTGAAATAATATTTTTCCTGTCTTGAATTGAATCTCTCTTGTCTTTCAATTCATAAAAGTAAAGTAGACTAGGTATCGATAATGATAATAAGCCATCATAACAAACTTATTACTCAATCATCAAAAAAAAATATTCATGTCCTTAAAAAAATCAGGTGCCTGTGCTGGTCAGGTGCTGTGTTTTGTCTTGTGTCATGTTATTTACACTTATCATCAGACAAGTCTAGTCTACCAATTTACATAATTCAAGTCTCAGTGTAAAAAAACCTGTCATTTAAAAAATTATGAATATGATTATTTCACAAACAATCACACTTTTTTTTATATTTTTTCAATTTTCCTGATTGACTCTGTCTGCTAGCCTACTTTACTTAAATCAAATCAGTTTCCTTTTTTCATTCATTTTAACATTTCAATCTATAATGGAATTGTAAAAAATAACGTCGGGGATTCAAAGGTCACGTCACACACAAAAGACAAGACACAAGCCACAAATTACAAGAATGACTTTAAAAAAAGTAGGTAACAATCATAATAACAATCACAACAAAATAACTCCTTATACGTAAGTCCAATCGCGCAATCCAAGCCACTCGCCATACTCATATCGTCAAAAAAAATTTAGCTTTAAAAATTTGCAGCTTTAGTACAACTGCCAATTTGGCACGTTTGCTTTAAAATTGTACAAGGTTTAAGAAAGGGTTAAAATTGCCCTGCTAATCAGAAGTAATGACAATGGCGGCAGTAGCACAGCAGTCTCAGCCTCTCGCTCTCTCGTGTGCGATAATAAAATAAGTAGTCTCAAAATTGTAATTTTAGTAGCACACACGCCACCTCCACCACCACCACCACCAATTTTCAATTTTTATTGCTTAAAAATTATATTCACGATTTTCCCAAAAAAAAATTAGTTTACATTTTTTCTAAAAAAAAATTTGGTCATTCTAAAAAAAATCTCGGTAGTCGGTTGGTCTGGGTCTAAAGTCTAAAACCTTTTATTAGACCACTTGACCCACTAATTTATTTAAAGCCTTTATTATTTAATCTCCCTAATCAAATTCAAATCAACAGAGATAAATCATCAATCATCCTCCAAAAAATGTACATGCTATGCTTATCCTACATCCTCCCAATCCGATCATTAATCAACGACATCCATTTTCTTCGTATCATCATATCATCATCATAGATTACAGTACACAGACACAGGTAGTAACCTTTTTTTTTGTTTAATGATGAATGATATTATACACCACACATTTAATTTTTCATTATAAAAAAAATAATATATTGCACTTTTGTCTGATGGAAGTGTACTTTCTAGGAATTCTTTTTCATTTTTTTTTCCTCAAGTGTCAAATCAAAGTCAGTGGACAGGTAGTATAATGACTTTGGTGGCGGTGATGATGAGGTGGACAATAAAAAATAATGCACACTGACCAAAAAAACATGAGTGTTTTTTTTCCACATTGAGAAAGGGTTGACTAGACTTACTCACTAGACTATAATACATAATATAGAGCTAATGGCCATTACCATTAAGAAAAAAAAATTCCTATAACTGCCTGCCTGCTTCCCAAGCTAACGAACACTTTAAAAAAAAGTAAAGTAAGCCTCTATAAACATTTTGGATTGCATTTTGCAATTTATTTTTTTCCCTATCATCTCATCTCATCATGATCATCAAGGTAAAGCCAATGCACTCATTTCATTAGGTATTCTTTTTTCATTCCACTTCTCTGTCCACATCTATTTAAAAAACTCCACTTCATCTCACTCAACTCACTACTTTGATCTGATCACTCTGCAAAAAACTTTTAAGCATAACATATTTTCTATTTGGTAATAAAAAAAATACGAGGTAGCCCCACAGCAGCAGCTGGCATCATCATCAATACCAAAAGTTTTTTTCATTTCGTTTTCAAAAAAAATCTCACACAAATATATTTGCAACCATCACAATTGCACTGACTAGACTATGTATGCAAGATTTGCATGTAGTCTACCTACCTGTTCTGTAATATAATCCAATGATGATATGATCTTAACTTGATCAACTTTACATACTGTGTTAGTACTCTACACAAAGTGTAATCTCTAAAATACCACCACCAACACAGCCCAGTCTACTAGTCAGCTTTTCAAATCGAAATTTTAGCCTGAGGACATATATCAAAAAAAATGGATGTGTACACAAGTCAGACTCACAAAAGCCATCGTCCACCGTCCACCACCGAGCATATCGTATCAGCAAAACTGTATATCTGTTCAACTTGGCAAAAAAAATTATTTATCCATAAAGTTTTCTACATCTAAACAAATTCAGAAAGAGACCCTTCAAAATTCAAGTATACTCTCTGAATTTTTTAGTTGAATAAATTTTTCATCTTTTTTTTTCCCCGGACGGTAGAGGAAGGAAGAAGACCCTCCTTTAGTTTACTTGTGTAATTTTTTTTTTAGATAAGCTGTAATGTTAAGTGAAGCACACGTCCCTTCATAATTCTGTCGACAGGCCAGAGTCTAAAGACTTCTCTCGTAAAAAAAGTCTCGTCTGTCTTGTCTGGTATCATCATCTCACCACTGGCCTGGCACATGCCTCTGTTAAAACTACACACATGCTTCTTCAGCCAGCTTGAATGAATTCTTTTTCAACTCAAAAAACTCAAACATAAGCACCTAAACAAAAAAAAATGAAAATGTTTTCTGGTTTGCATCATTATCGCTTCTCTGCTAACATAGCTTGGTTGAACACTCAAAGAACCCTTTTTATTTTTTTTAAACGGGAGACTACAAGACATGTAAAGGAAAAAAGGGTCTGGTCCTGGTCGCTCGATAATATTTAGACTTTGTACTTGTCTTGTGACTTTCTGAGTACTTCTGGATTAAAACTGTTTGTTTCCCTTTGCTTTTGCATCACATCACATCGCTTTCATTTACTCACAGACGAGATGTTAGAAAAAATCAATAGCCAAGCCATGCCAGTCCTTTTTTCCAAAAAAAAACCCTCCCCACCATCCATATCCTTCATACTACCAGTTTTTTTTTTATAAAAGTCAACTCAAGTCCCAAAAAATATTTTCTCGGAGATTTCTAAAAAATGCTGACTGCCGATTTTTTTTTTGGGTATGGCACCTCACTCAAGTCACAAGTCATGTGTCCTATTTCACTATTGACATTGTAGCATCATTTTTTTTATTGGAAAAAACATAATTGATATTGTGACTTGACTTTATTTATAAGAGAAGAACAAAAAGACAGTAGACATGTGTGCAAGACATGTTGAAATGTTAGCGATAATGGCAAAATGATGATGAAGATGATGATGGGTAGATTGGAAACACGTGTTACCCATTTTTTCCTCTTGTTTGTAGGTCATAAAGCTGTGTTTTTCTATGAGTTAGACTGGTGTATAGACTAACAAGCAAAAAAAAATGTATGCATATTTGAGCAGCTGGACAAATAAAGTATCATGGCATTGCATGGTACGTACACACAAGGCATGTGATTTTAATGATTTGACCCTAATTTGCTTATTGGTATTTTTCCTGTATTGGATTTTCTTGCGTAAATCCAATCCAATCCACCCACGCACACACTCACAAAAGTAATCAGAATACAAATTGATTCAAATAAATATACCAATTTTATTGCTTGTTTTTTCCCCATTTTATTTCGAGTACACATGCTATATAATCAATAAAATTTGTTCAGAATTTAAGTATATAACCGCTTGTTATTATTGAGTACTGAATACACTTGTTATTGTGAAACTGGAGCCAATTTTTTTTAAACAATGGACCATTGTACTCTCACTCAGTCAGCAGAGCTATAGCTGAGTACACAGAGATAAAAAAAATGAAGTAAAAATGAAACCATTCTTTTGGGAACTTTCATGAGCATGTAAACTAAATAGTATTACTATTCAAACCATTGCCTACTCTCTTTGTGTCCAGAATAGAATTTTTTGGGTAGTAAGTCAGCCAGCCCAAAAGCCAAGTCAGTAGGGAGCCAGGCCATAGGCAAGGGAGTAGGCACTAGGACAGATACACAAGTCCTTTTTTTATGTCATGTCCACGTCCAGCCAGTATGCTTGTTGTATTGTAAAAAATGAAATCACACTTTGTGCTTTAGAAAATAAGGCCACCCATCAAGAAAAAAATGGAGAAACTGTTCAGTCTTCCCGACAAACTCTACACCAATTCAATAAAATAACAGAATAACAAGCCATACTCTAAAAAATGTTGAGTTAAATGTCTGGATAATGTATTTCCCATGAATGACCTGTTATGTTAATGAAAAATGAGTTTTTTCCCTTAGCAAGCAAAGTTATTTAACAGATAAGGTTTTCTGTGTAAAAAAAAGGTGTACTGTTTTTTTTTTTGTTTAAGTTGCTGAGTTGCTTATAATTTTCAGGCTTAAAGATTTTTATCACAGGAAGTCTCAAAGTTTTTAGTTGTGAGTGCAGTGCAGATATGCAATCATGCAGCAGGTTGCACTCTGATTATGATTATTTGACAAGCTGCACTGCACACGCAAACCAATTGTAACACGAAAAGGTTAACACTTTACTATTGATGCGTGCCTATGAATAAAGTTGTGTTTAATAAATTGAATTGATTGATTGTAAAAAATTAAGGATATATTACTTTTTTTTAAAAATAGGTCATCATGTAGCAAAATGCATTGTTATTATTACACCTTACACACCTGTTCGTTTAAAGAAAAATAAAATGGTAAATCTCCCTCTAAACTATTAAACCATCCAGTCAGTCTATTAACCCTTTTCTCTTTGTCTATAAAAATTATTATTTCCTATTCTTCTTGAAAAAAAAAAAATTCTTTCCCATAATTTACTAAGCACTGTACTGCACTGTTAAAGTGTAAATATTATTATGTAAGAAAAAAAGAAGCATAAGAAAGCCAAGCCTCTTAAAGAAAAAAATCTTTAAAGCAGGTAGGTAGGGTAGTGAAGTGAACCGACATCGGCATCGCCACTGCTGCAACTGGCACCATGCACCACATTCATCTTTCCATTGTTACAAAACAATTCAACTTACTCATCTCTCAACTCCCCCCATCTTTCCCACTTTTTATTTTACGATCGACACATATCCAACACGCCACCACCACCACCCTCATTTGCATTCAAACAAAAACATTATTCAATTTCTCTGCTTTATTTTAATTTAAAAAAAAACAGCGTCAGTGACACGTCGGGAGGGAAGCAGGAGGGAGTGGAGGAGGGTACCAACACCATTTAGAAAAAATATAACAGGTAAAGTTGAACTTGAAAAAAAAAAATTATTTTAAACCAAACCACGTCCAAAAAATATTTATCAAAATGCGTCCTCACGCACATTATATTTATCTCGTACGCATTGTTGATTGTTTGAAAAAGTTAACAATGTGAAAGAAAAAAAGGTGTTCATGTTTCATAATCACGAAAAAAATTAATAATCCAGCATAACTCCAGTGTATACTATATTTTTTTGCCTTTATTTTTCTGAAGTCCAAAAAGATAAACTTGGAAGCTGGAAGCGCAAGCGGACTTTCTTTACTCCAAAAAAATATATTAAGAGAAAGGGTTAAGGCCTTTAAGGCATTCTGTTATATAAACCATACATATTTGCAAGTTTTTTTTTAGCAATGAGCTGAGCAACATGCGACGGAATCTCTTGATGAAAAAAGTATATCAACTCTCTCTACTTTTTTTCTCCTTTAGTTCCCCGTTCACGTAACGTACCCAAAAAAACCAAACCAAGTCAACTTTACAAACTCAGCTATATTTTCTTCTCTCCAAAAAGTCCAAAACTTTTTTTCAGGCTATAGATTTATTAAAGAAAAAACTTTTTTCCTTAAAAAAAAAAATACTCAACTCAACTCATTTTCCCGATAAGTGGTGCTACGTGCTCTCTGCTATTATATAAAAAACATACATACATTACAATTCACATTCTAAATAATATTTAACCCTTTTTTCCTGCTTATAAACAAAAATAAAAATCCCCCAAAAAAACTTTATTTTTTGGCTGTTTTATTTTATGTACAATATATTTTTTATAAAAAAATACAAGATCATTTGTCTGCCTTTCGCATCTCATCTTCTAACCAGACAAGCCATCCACCGCCACCACCACCACGTTTCATTATAATGGTTTTGTATAAAGAACAAAAGATAAATACAAAAAAAAGGACGACAATTCACAAAGAGAAAAATTCACAGTGCACTTTCTCCATTCTTCTGTGGAATGGGTTTACATGATAGTAAAAAAAAATACTCTCTTTGTTTTTACCCGCTTTGGAGAGAGAAAGTAGGAGAAAAATAGGAGAGAATATTATTATTATTACAGCTATACTTTCACTCTAAAGCATTTGCCATCACATCAGCATCACAGCCTTTTTTTATAGTTTTATTTTAGAGCGAGCCAAGTTAATAGTGAGTTGAGTAGTAAGAAGAAAAGTAGTAGTATTTTTTTTGTGTAACTGGTACGTTGAGAGGGAAAGAAAGACACGACACACTCAACAAGATAGAAAAGCGGAGGACATGGATGTGGGCATACAAAGAAGACATGCGGAGAGAGAGAGAGAGAGAGAAAGTTAGAAGATTCCAACAACCGAGAAAGGCGATCAATATTTTTGAGTATGTTAGGTTGGGAGAGAGAGAGAGAGAGAGAGTGGAGGAGAAGTTGGCTTGGCGGCTGTTCTAGATGTGCTGCTGGAACAGAACGGAAAATAAATTGGAAACATGATATGGAAAAGGAATAGTAAGTTTACTAGAAAGAAAGAATCTTACTTCCGGTTTCATATTTTGTATGGGATTTATTCATTTATTTTGAGCTCTTGTGTATGTTATGATTCGGTCAATAAAATTTGACCGAATCATGTAAATTTACTCGGTCAATTTTGACCTCATATGTTATTCATACGGTCAATTTTGACCTTCTGCATATGATTTACTCAGGGTCAATTTTGACCTTACGTATTTCTCGTATGTGAATCATGCGGTCAATTTTGACCTACTGTATATATGACCCATTCGGTCAATTTTGACCTCTTTTTATTTTATTGACCTTCTTAAAAATTTAAATAGCATAAATTTCTTGAACAAGACAGACAGACAAATTTATATCCCGGTTTTATTAGAATATTCATTAAAGTACCCCATAAATACCTGTTCTTTAACAACTGCCAAAAGTAAAGTCAAAAGTACGTACATCACTTTACAATCTCCCATCCACCATCCATACTACCGTAGTAGTACACTACCCAGTCCAATGCTACTTTACTCCATATTCCAACCACTTATCAATCCCTATCACGTTCCCGTCCCCATTTGAATTGCATTCATTCCAGAATTCCAACTGATTCCACCAACAAATCTCCAAAATCATTATACAATTTATTTTTTCTGCATATTCGCTGACAATTAAAATGAACATCTAACACTTTCCATCCAACTACCTATCTCTCTCTCATTCTACAAAAATAAAATGAACTTGTGCAAAATAACTAATGTACCCTTCTCCACACTCCTTGTCCAAAAATCCAAATCAATAGCACACATTCTAAATCACAAGCTCTACCACGCACGCCACAAGACAAGCCATATCTCTAAATCTACTTCTCGTTCGCTAATCAACTTTTTTTTCTACCTGAGTATTTTTTTTTTTTTGACTCATGACTGGAGTGATGCCAGAGTGCGAACTGCGAGTGAATCCACAGAAGACTTTTTTTTTTTTTTTTGCAAAAAATCTCAAAAGGTTAAATATTTTTTGCATTCTCATTTTTTCTGAGTAGAGTGGTTATGAGACCTCAAAAACTTGCATTAGCATTTCCACCACTTTATTGACTAGACTCCCATTCCATCATCATCATCAACCTACTCTACTTCCGTTATATTTTCTCCATGTACAAACCTAACCTCGATAATGTACATTGCTGAAATGTGACTTTGTCTTTTGATCTTCTAGAATAATATATCATGTTTCAGTTTCGATATCATCGTCGTCGTCGTCGTCATTAACATGATAATAATTATATTTTACTTTTGAGAGGACGAAAAAAATTAATTAGTGTAATTATCAGCGAGTTATGGAGAAAGATTGGGAAGCTTTTAATGATGATACTTTTGACCTACTTTTTCCACTAGGGAAAGTATTTATTTGATACGATAACGATACGATACACATTTCCGGTTTATTAGGATTATATTTTACTGCTTCATAGAAATTAACGCCTAGTCGGGCAGGGCAGGGCAGTATGTATTACAATTATCTTATTGACAGCCAAAACGAAGAGCCAAATGGAGACCCATCTGCATGTTTAAAAAAATCTCTAGTATGAGTTGCATATAATTCGTACGTTTAAATCCAACAAATATAAAAAATTACAAAAATATACATTAAATTCTTAATTTTAATTACGTCCATAGTTATCATCTTAAATAAACAATTTTAGCAAGTTTAAATTGTACTTTGCTTAAATATTTTTTTTTAATTATTCCTTCTGCTTTTAAATTTTATAACCGGACCGGTACAGACTTTTAAAAAATGTAGTCTTAGATTTCCACTAAAATTTGTAAGATTAAATACAGCAACAATTTAATAGACTATGTATTAAATTACTATAAGTTTTTAGATGTAAAAATTTAGAATTAAGTCAAAGGTGCATAATTGATAGTTTGATAACACTGCCAAAGTGCTAAATGCAATTATATCAGAGAA
This sequence comes from Entomobrya cf. arborea Gr-Col-00668, assembly GCA_034699025.1. Lineage (NCBI taxonomy): Eukaryota > Metazoa > Arthropoda > Collembola > Entomobryomorpha > Entomobryidae > Entomobrya > Entomobrya cf. arborea Gr-Col-00668. The sequence goes on along the minus strand of JAQIWN010000038.1, from coordinate 4,048 downwards.
TCAAACTCAAAAGTGCACTGCCATAAAAACGAATTAATGAAAGTAGGCGTTTTCATTTATAAAATGTTTTAAAAATAAATAAATTGAATTTTCAAATAAAAAAAAATAACTTCTGATACAAATCTTATATTTTTTCAAACAAAAATACACCAAAGTGTAAATGCATATTACGCATAACACCATATCATTTTGTTGTATAAAAAAATATATAACTAAATTATGTGCATAAAAAAATCCTTTAAATGAATTAGCTAACATCCTGTTTTAACAATTTAACAATTTTTTTTAGAGATCTCTTCATCCTTTTCATATTTACACTTATAGATCAACTACACTTTTAACCCTTTTTTTCTATTACAAAATTTCACAATCACCAAAAAAAAAAAAAATTAGTAGCTTTTTCAAAGTTCAAGTTCCTTTTTAAATCTATACCCATGTTTCATAATATTTTTTAATAAGTTAACCCTTTTAACACTTTTCTACCTAAATACACCTGCATACCTACACATTATTAAAAATGTATACCTTGTCAAAAATAATCCAACCGTCACAAGCAAACATCTCGAACACTTTTGTTTACATTTTATACACAAACTTGCTCGAGAAGTCGACGAGAGTGAAATTTAATCCACCTGTCTTGTCATGTCAAATCAAAAAAAAAATAATTTACATCAACCCAAGTGCCAACAGAAGATCCATATTTTCATTTTAATCTTCTTCAATCATCACACTTGTTTATGCTAATTTTCATTCATTCAATCGAAATATATAATCCTAAAAAAAAAAAATAACTTACCATTTATTTTCCATTTTATTGCACACCTTTTTTTTAAATTAAGTAATCCATTATCAACTTTATTTACTTTTTTAACAATTTGAGATCACAAACAAAATGCATTCACATATTTTTTTTTCTTGTTGCTTTTGATTTGAGCTCTCTCTCTGACAAAATCAAAACAACGCGTGGGAGTAAACCGGAAATGCACACAGGTGCACGCACACACCTGACACAAGTAAAACGTCACTCACATAACAGCATGCAAAATATTTAGTACAACAATCAGTTTCAAATCAAAATAACGGTGATAAGCGCTACTTTAATTTTACAACAATGGAGACATTGCATTCGACAATGATCACTTGTCAATTTGTTCATGTCACCGTCATTGTCGCCACACTAGACTGGCCACACATTTCATCCACTTCCGGTTCCGGTGGGTGGTCCACACACAAAAATTTGACACTTTATTTAATTTTCAAAAAAAAATTAACTAACCTTCATTAAACACACTTGACTATTTACTATTGCACAAAAAAAAAACAGATCATTATTTTAAATTTCAACAATTAACTTAACAATCAAAACACTTTGTTTTAAAACCATAACATACACATAAACACCACCAATCTCAATAAATTTCATTGTTTATTTTATTTTTTTATTCTGAAAAAAAAAACCAACAGGTTGAGATTTCCACTGTATTAAAAAAAAGGCCGTATGGCTCTGCAAAATGCAAAGCAAACGCTTATTTTTAAAAAAAAACTGCGTTGCTTTGAGCGTTGCGTTGCGTGTTGATCGTGTGAAGCACCAAAGTATACTGAAATCACAGTTCACTTCCAACTTGCCTGATTCTCTCACAGACAACTTTTTTTTCAACAAAGCAATGCAAAAGCCTTTTGCTTTTGATAAAATGTGGATTGGATTGGATTGTTGTCTGTGTACTGTACAGACACTAATATTCAATGCACTCACAGAGTTACACAGTAAAAGGGTATATATGAGAGAGTCAGTCTCTGTTCAATGTTCTCTGTTGAGTTGGGTAGCTTTTTGAAACTTTTTGTTTTGAGTCGAGTGGTCGAGAATTTTGAGTCGGAGGGACTCGTCGTTCAATACAAGAGATTTTCAAGAGTGTTTGGGAACGTGAACTTTTAGAAGAGAGATGAGATGATGGTAAAGTTGTAAAAAGAAAATGTGCATTGGAATCTGCTGCTTAATGCTTTTCTGTTTAAAAGGGAACAATGCAATGCTTCTTCTTTTATTTCTACTGGTTACTAAAGCAGTACTAGTGAGTAGACATGCATATTTGTAATCTGTGTTTTAGTTTAAAATAGATAGGATGAAGTGATTAATTTGTGTTATAACTGAATTGAGACTTATATATATTTTAAATATATGTTATATATTATATTTTATAAACTTGGTCAACAGTTTTATTTCGGTCAGAGGCAAGGTACCATTAAAAGATTTAGACAGACAGAATCTATAATCTTTGGCCATAATGAAATTCCAATAAATTGTTTGGAAGTTTAAAAAATTTAATTATTTTTTTTTTCTCCTGCAAAATTTGGAAAAGAGGTTAAAATACATTTTATTCATTAGACGCAGTGGAGTATGAATTTTACGAATTTTAAATTCAAAATTTATGCACGTTTCCAGAAAGTAGCTCTGTAACGTTTGTAATATGGAAGACAGAACAGTGAACAGAATAGGTAAAGTAAAAACTCATGCCAAAAGCCAGAGGTGCCAGGCAACAATGAATTAAAAAATACTGTATAAAGGGCCATCTTACGGTGTAATTTAAAACCAGATGAGATGGAACATGTGAGTTGTGAACAAGTTCAACTTTGTCTCGATAGATGTCGTTTGTAGAACCTGTCTCCTTGATCTCAATAATCTCATCGTCAGTTCTCAAATTTTGAGAGAGATAAAAGCCAAAAGTTAGGAAGACGACAAAGCGTGGATTTTTGAGTGGAGATTAGATCGTTCTTCTTGGCTGTGGCAGTGCATTAAATGCAAATACAAAATATTCAAATTCTTTCAAGATTAATTAGTAATTAGCATATTGTTGATTAACAGTAGTATCATTTCCAGCTTATGTCTTTTTAGACTGTTGCTTTAGTAAATTGGGTTGTGCGTGTGGAGGACAGTGATTTTAATTGAGATACAGTTTTAAAGGTGAGTTTGTATGACTTGTGTGCATGGAGATCGGTGAGGAGTTTATAAAAAATGCATTTTGTTTTTTTTTTAAATCACAGCTAACAGCTGACTAGATTTTTTTTAAATAAATAGTTGACCTAATTTTTATAGCATTTTGGAAGATTTTTGCTGTTTGTTTGTTTAGTCAGGTCAGAGGTTGCCACCCAGTTAGCAAAAAGTAGTGAAGGTGCTTTGGAATTTTTGATTGCATTTTTTTTACCTTGTTTTGTTTTTCAATTACGTAAACTATATTTTAGTCAGTAGTTAACAAGGTTTAATTAGTAGTTTTGAGTTGAGAGAGTAAAATTAATTGGATAATGGCAAGTGTGAAAGGGAAAAGTAATGTGTTTTTGGTGCAGGATGAACAAGGTATGCTTACGAACGCTCGCATTTACTTTAAACATTAGGTTTTAAATGACGAAGCATTTATTTTTAACTACTGTGCCATTTTGGAAGTTAAAGTTGCAGTAAAGCTGTTTTTTAAAGTAAAATTAGATTTAATTTGTTGTGTTTTTAATTTCCAGGCAAGTGGTGTTACCCGGCTACTAAAAGAGCTGATGGGACTTGGAGGAAACCCATCCCTGTTCGAGACACTCATATTCCTCCCGAGCTTCAAGAAAAATACATTTGTAAAGGACGAAGAGAAGCAGACGCCGCAGCAGCAGCAGCTAAACTTGCCATAAAAGAAGAAAACCCAGAGTCACAATTTTTAGAGGAGGATACGGATACCACCGACTTCAGAATGGACCACGGGAAAAAAGATGTCAAGTCAGCTCCAAAGAAAAATGGAGCCTTTTCCATGCCCCGGATGGACCAGTACTGGAGCCACTTGGTGCCCCCAGATCCTGTCGTGTCATCTGCCGAGCCTCGGGTACCTCCCACCTCTAAAGCTACTTCCTCCACTGCAAATCACTCTGGAGATCATTTTGACGGTCCAAGAATGATGGATAAGATGGGATCTGATAACTCTTGGGATAACCCTACTCCCCAAAACGTGGCAAGTGTGCCAACAGTTGATTATGAAGAGAAGTGCCGAACCTGGAAAAACATGGAGGATGTCTGTGGCAAGTT
>JAQIWN010000037.1:0-71901 GCA_034699025.1 Entomobrya cf. arborea Gr-Col-00668 | reverse complement strand
TTATCGCTGACGCCTTTGTCGTAACGAGTTTGACGCGTAGTATTTGTCGCAAGTAGCCGTTGTCGTCCTCCCATTGAGATTACAACAAACACAAAAAGCAATATTTGTGCAGAATGCAATATTGTTTTCAAGAATTATATTTGTGTACCTAAAATTATCAGAGAACAATCAATTTACAAATTTTGGTTATCACAATAAAATAATATCCATGACCAGCTAATAAATTCCAGATTCCATATTGTCACAATCATCACATCATAATAATCCTAGATGAATGCGCTGTGATGGTAGTGAGGAACGGTGGCTGCAGCCACCGTGTCTGCCTTATGTGACGTGACGGCAAAGGCATTAGAGCATAAGTTTATGACGGGATTTGAGGAAACTGGTGACAGCACCGAAGCCAAAGCGCAAAGAGAGCAGAAAAATACATTTTGCTGTTGACGTTGACTCCTTCGATTCGATAAACTACAACAACTATTTTATTTACTGGGGAAACTTTTTGGATGAACGTGGACGGAGGAATAACAAACGTAAAGGAATGGAATAATATTTTATCTAGTTGCTTTTGATGTGGCTTTGCTGGTTTTACCATTTTCCTTATTCACTTGCGTACGAGCAAAGTGTCCGTGCTAAATCGTATATAAAGTAGGATTGGGGTGTTTTGGACAGATGAACGGAAACTTTCGCTCTTCTGTGTTTGCTGAAGTAGTAAATTATCTGGTTTCATCGCCCTCCTCGTCGTTGTGAGCAATAAAAGGATCGATGTGGACTTCATTTCATTCAGCTTCAGCACTATACCTTTTCTTTGCCTTATCTCACATTTACTGTTTGCGGTTGGCAGAACTGTGTGTGCATCTAATTTATACACTACTAGTTGACGACACGTTTAGTCTAATGGAAAACCAATCAGTAGAAGTGTACTGTGACATTTTAATTTTTTAAGTTGAGATTCAATTTATTTCACCAAAATTCGAATCGATGTTAACCGAATGTGGGTTAAAACCCGATCTTCCAATATTATTTTCCAAGATTTTAAGATTTTTTACTAGAAAAATTAATTATCGCCCTTTTGCTACCGAAGATCTAAATTCAAATGAAATGGACGGTTCATCATCAAATGAAAACTTGACTAACAATACATGCCAATAATATTAAGTACATTTCTTATTGATAAGTAAGGATCATATTTTATTTAACACTTGAAAGCTTCTGTATGACTTAAAAGATTTAATAAGATGCTACTTTAAAAAGTTGAGATTAGGTCATTATTGCATCAACTTTGTAAGAAACCTGTACCATACTCGTGAAACAGTTCAAAAATTTACATTTTTGGCAAACATGCAGCGAAGTAAATGTTCAGAATAAAATTTAATGGAAATATATAAATAGATATCTATGTATAAGGAACTCTGTCATTGCCTATAGTTTATGTCAAGTTTCAACTTACAAAGTTTATATCATACACACATACTATGAAATGTCGATAGAAAAGATATGACAACGAGGTGGACAAGTGTGCCCATTGCCCAAATATTTATTGATGGATGATAGAATGCGTACGGGTGTTGACCAGAGGCGTGCGGCTGACAGTTCCAAAGCAGTTTATTTTTTTCCAATCTAACTCATTATTCAACTGTCCACACAAGTTGTACTCAAGGAAGAATATCAGCTCTTTCGCTTGATATCAATGCATGTTTTTATTTTTTATTACAAACTATTTTGAGGTCAAGAAAAATTTAGCGAGTCTGTAGAAGTATTTGAGATTAGTTTCATTGTAAACTATACACCACTCTCTATAATTCATAAGAAACTTTGTAAATCAGTTAGTCGGGCAATTTCAAAAAGCGTAATGTTTAATAAAGTTAATGGCTATTTAGTTAATGTTATATGTATGTGTAAAAACTTTGAGGCTCACACATGCACACGATTAAACAGAGAAAAAAAGGAATTCCAGAAGCTATATGGTTTTGAATGGAATGACCACTTCAATTTAAAGTGTCCATACTTATTATGTATTTAGTGTGTACAAAAATCATCATCAGTATACGCATACCTCCACAACATAAACGCAAATATATTTTTCCTATATCATTTTGTAAACTACAATGTAGCTTGCGCGAGCAGAGAAGTATAAAAGAGTGAGTTTGCTATTTCTAAGAGCATTTTAAGCCTCATAGTAAATATTACAAACAAAGTACATGTTTACTTTTTGGCTTTGAAATTCCTGACTAATGACTACTCAAACAAAACTAAGCTAAAATAAATAATTGGTTTCAAGTTTCAATTTTACTTACAAGTAAGAAAAATGCTCTTATGAAGGAATGTGATCACTTTTATTTTTGTCCGCGCACACGTCTATTAAGTGTTTAAGTTGTATGTATTTGCCATGATTTAATCAGAATGGACGAACAATCACAAAAATGCTAAAATGCCTAATATTTGATTAGATAAAATTCAGTTAAGTAAACTTTTTGTTTTAAACAAATTGTACAAAGTATATAGCCTATTTTGTCTACCTGAGAATTTCTTTCTTCTCATTTTCCACATGCATAATGCACAGCCAATTCCTCTTATTTTTAACAAGATGAAAACTGACAATTACAAAATATTTTTAGTTACGAAATGTGAACACTGAAGACAGTTATATGACGGGTCTTCAGTTTTCAAAAGTTGAAGTGGATATGACTGAAATTTGAAATGAGGTAGTAAAATCATTGTTATGCTGAATCATGACATTTTATACCTATCTTCCTATTTTTTCTTGGTCACTAGTCACATTAAAACATTATGATAGTTTCAATATAAAACATAATAAAAAGGATGGTATATTCGGTATGTGCGTTTATAAACCATGAAAAAAAATTTACCTTCTGTTTTAAATGATAATATGGGTGGCAAACTCAGCTCAGGTAGCTAAGAGAAAAAAACTATATGTATTTTATACAATACGTATTCTATATTGCATGTATTTTACTCACTCATCTTCCTTGGAAGGAAGCATCATAGGAAGGTAATGTGTCTGTCATGTGAGCATAAATATTGAATGATGATTACAATAAGTAGAGACAGACAGAATTTTTTCAAGTGTCCACTTGTGGCTCACTTAGGTCTCTTTTCCTTTTAATAACAACCACCTCGTTCAACCACAACCACACTATACGCTTCTCTTTTTTCTTATGCTTCATGTCTTGTTTAATTCACAACAATCAGTTTGCTCCTTTATCTTTTCTGCAAAACACGGAAAAATGAGAGACATTTATAACGCCTTGAATACATTTTTTGTCCTTCTATTTCATGTAAAGAAATAAAACTATAAGTCTTCTGCTAATGCCTCTTTTAAAATGTCGACATAAGACAGCCAAAAGATTACGAATGTTCTTTCTATGCTGCTATGAGCGTTTTCTAACAATCTATTATGCTTACATCTTCTGTATGTCAACACAGACATACACTAGTATCATTATCTTTATGAAATTAATCTTTATATAAAAAAAATGTATTCATATATCAGCTTACCTATATATATTCGGCGTGGGAGGCCTTTCATTATCACACCAACTACCATTTTCTTATATTTTCCTTTTTTATGTGTGTGCATACTTTACTTCAAATTCCAAGCACTTATCTAAGACAAGTACTTGCCTTGTCTTTTCTCTCTCTTTTTTTTCATAGGTTGCGTTCATTTTGTGTGAATGCTCATAACCATGCGACGACGACTACGATGACAATGAGTTTGAGTTGATGAGTTTATTGAAGTGGGCAAAACGCAATACAATCCAAAATATAATATAACCCACAAAGTAAAGCTAAACCTTACTTAAATGAAATTTGTGTAGTTGGTAAGCTTAGTTGGTAAGTTGGTAAGATTTTAAAAAAATTGTGTTAAAAAGTTACGATCCACGTTAGATGACATAGTTGAAGAAAGTAAATAAGAGTTAATGAGAAGTAAAACCAGAAGCTTTTTTATTTAATGGAAAACACAAGCAAACAATGAGCAATATGCTATTTTTGATGTGTGAGCGTGAGATATGTTTACACACAAATGTACATGCATGTTTAAAATTGAAATTGAATTACTTCTCGTTTCAAACAAGCACATATAATGCGTAGCATGTACGCAATTTTGAAAATCAAAGTCATGTTTGAGCTTTACCGCGGTGCCGTATGATTGGGGGGTTGAAAAATCTTTATGTGTACGGATGCAAGTTTGAACGCGCGCTAAGTTTCAAATTTTTAGTTTTTGGTTTGATCGCCGCTGTCTTGTTCAATTTCACTCATTCAACATTCAACCAAAACCCAAACTATTGCTTTTTTAGAGTTTTTTTTAGCTTTGAAGCTTTTTACGAAGTTTATTTTTTATTTTTTGATTATCAAGAACGTATGCATGCCATCACCGTTATCATCATTGTCACCAACTTGCACATCTACACTCCCTCACGCCAAAGAAAGTGGAACGAAGGTCAGTAGTAATGATGTGTATGACAAAAAATAAAGGGGTTCTTGCAGTAGCACATGCAAGACCCATGCTGATGACGATGTTGTTATTATTAAATCATTTTTTAAGATGACATCAGTTCATTATGTTTACTATAGAAAACATCACGTCTGTTTTAGTTGAGCTGATTTGTAACTCATTAAGAAGCGGCCGCAGTCATTGTAAAACAACTGGCAGTCGTGCCGACAAACTCCTTTCTGTGGCGTGCTTTTCATGTTTCTTCTATTTCGATTGACTGAAAGAACTTAGCTGTCGACGCTTGTTATTCGCACAGCATGGTAGCTAAAATAATGCATGTGTAGGTTTTTTTTTCGGTATGAAGAATAAAGTTAAGCTAATGTGGAAGCCCACAAAATCTGTGTAGAGGTTGTCTGCTCTGCGGGGGGTCAATTAAACAGAAAAGACGACGACGGTTTCCAATGGGAAAATGCTATACTACATCAGTGAACTGGGATATTGTGAAAAACACTTCATGATTATTGCAGTTACATCATACATCATGTTGACTTGCACGTTGCAAGTCACGATTTAAACCCAAGAAAGAAATTGTTGGAAGCATAGAATGTTCGAATGTTTGCGTTAGAAAAAAAATCAAAACCCAATTTATGAATTCATATACATTTCATTAAAATACAGATAGCATACCACCAAGTTTATTAGCGAATTGTAAGATTTTTTTCATGATTGACTTTCATCGTATCTACAAAGTTCATTTTAGAAGGGAAGTCAGTGGGAAATTTAGAAATTCGTGAAAAGTCACGATTTCATGATCCCGTTTCGTTCGTTCACTTTCTATTTTCTATCAAAGTTTGGGGGACGAATCTTGTTTGATGAACTACTATATACTGTCATTAGATTTGAATGCTGTCAGCAAAAATTCGTTGATGGGATGGGATACTGGATACTAGGCTGTATTTGAAGCTGACAGCAGCAAAAAATAATACAAAATACGTTTTTAATGAAATCTCGCAAACATGGTGAGAAAAATCTCTGATAATATTTTAATAACAGCTTAGAAAGCGATTTGACAGTATAGTATTTTCCCAGTCTGTATAAACAAAGGCTTAAAGTCGGAATAAAATATCCACTCAGACAGGATATTTGATTGCTTGCTAAACACATCCGTCGTGTCGTGTGTCCTTTCAAAATGAGATATTTAATACCCCTTACCACCGCGCTCATTGCATACATGGAGGAACTGAGTGAGAACTATCATATATATTTTTCATCAACTCGGTATAACAGGTAATATTACTGGACTTCTCATTGAATTTCAAAACGATCTAAATTATTTTATCAGGGAAATATCTACCACCAGCATATCATCATCACAGAAGTATTAAAGCAGAAGAAAACCTGCTGCTGAAAGAGAAATTTGATATTTTACTTTTCCTCATCTCATAATCATCAAAGATACGGGCACGCACGTATCATACGTTTTAGGTATGTGTAAGTAACCCTCGAATAGAATGGCAATCTTTATTATCATTTTCCTCTCTCTGCATCCACAGTATCTGTACAAAATTTCCCTGTCTCTCACGTTTGTATAAAAACACGTAAGTATAACATGTTTATAACGGTGTGATGCATGTGATCTGAATCCAATCCATTTCATTCATTCTCTTCCTATGTCCCTTGATTACGGATGTTTTCAGCATCCCTAAAACTTTCCTGGTTCGTTTCCTGACAAAATGAGTGAATCTTGTTCTCGGGGTTTTCCTGGTTTTCAAACAAACCTGCCTGCCTACCAATGGATACGTGGTGGAGGAGTATGTATGAATGCACGTATGGGTTTGTGTGTGTCGCTACATTCATTTTGTTTCTCCTCAAGAACAGATAATACAAGAGAAGAAGTAGTGGTGATATTGTAGTTATCTTAAATGATAGAATAAAAGCATTATTGGAATCTTTATAAGCAGTGGAAAAAAGAGAAGGGAAGAAGAGGAGAAAAGAGAGAAGAGTTTTTGGAGTAAAGTTTTAAGAACTCATCATAATGCCATGCCGGCATCTGGAAGCAACCAGCGCTCAAGTGGCCACTTCCGAACAATCTTCTTTTTCCAACGTTGCCTGGAAGTAAAGTAATATAAAAACAAGGGAGAAAGAAGAGTCCATGTCATGCATGACTACTAATAAAATACTCTTGGTAGGGAAAAGTAAGTAAAATAAAAGCTAACATTACATGGAATAATGTAGTTTTTACCGCTATACTTATAGTAATATATAAATGATTCCAAAATTACCAAGTCCAAAGAAGCTTTATGGCCTCTTCTCAGCTCATATTTAGAGCGAAATAGTCGACTTCAACGAAAATACAGTTCCCTGAGCGAACTGATTCCAAGCAGAAAATACTGCGAAAATAAAAGTTTCAAAAGTCTATTTCGTTTGTCGTTCTCAAGTCAAATATACGAAATATGAAAGAAAAATTGATTGGTTTGGTAACCGTGGTGTCATCACTATGGGAAGAAATATTTTGTAAGCACGTTTTCCATAGTTCGTACATAGTTCGTGCGGAAAGAAGGGGGTAACATTTCGCGTATGGTCTCTGTGAAATAGCAACGAAATTTCACCTAGGTGAAATAGAAACGATATTCCGCTACTATTTCACCTATGACCTGAGAACAAGAAAACGAACTATTTCCCTCCGCTCTTATTTCGAGCCTTTTTCGTGCGAAATATGCGACCTGAGTAGAGGCCATTACGCAGAAATAAAGGCATGGAAAAATAAGCATATATCTTTAATATGATTTTGTCATCATTTGCTATACAATTTAGGATGGAATCCAACCTTTGTTGTATGTAAGATAATGATGTAAAAATCTCTCGCCCTCGCATATTCTTTTTAATTCAGGTAACGAGCATGAAATTGAGATTATTTAGATGGGGCGAAGATTTTTAAAGCAATAAATATATTAGAATTTCTTTCATACAAGTAACAAGAGAAATCGGGTAGGAGAAAGTGGATTTATTTTCAGCCTATATTAAAATTGTAAACGAAACCTACGTTAAAACTGAAAATAAAACGTTGCAATGTAATAACAAGTACACATATGCACATGTAAATTAAATATTTTAGATTGTAATCGGAATAATGTTCTTTTAATGAAAACTTTGTCGGTAATGTGATATTTGCAAAGAATGTTGGTACGTACACCATGAAAGCGTGCGAGAAAGTAAACGAGGGGACAAATCTCCTTAAATGAAATATTTGAAATACCTGAATGATAGGTAAAAGGCAATCATCTCGTTTTGCTGAGTAGTGTTTAAAGTAGTGACTGTTTAACATTAGTATTTATTTCCTAATTCGCTATTAATAAATTCCTAGAAAAGTTTTGTTGATGAGAAAAGGGAATCGTTAACGATGAATTTTGCGGGCAATTTTAACAGAAATAGGAGCAAAATATATTTTTTCGTTTTATTCATCACAATACATATCCTTGATTAAAAGGTTCTTTATCAATAATTTTTCAAAAAAAAGAAAGCGAATATACAAACTAAAATGAGCTCCTAAAAAGTTCCGGTTGTGAAACAAACGCTGTCCTTACTAAAATGCTTGACCCAATTCCAAGTATCACGAAACAAATATTAAATTATTCTCATGAAATAGTTGACAGTTCCTGTCCATTTAATTGTGTTATTGCTAAATTACTACATACTCAAAAGTATTAACAGCTTCAAAAAAAGTAAAATAATTATGATAAAACTAGAAACACGAAATAGTTAAAAAAAAATTAACATCTAACAAGGGTTTTGGATAAAATAAAACTTGGACGTATCTAGTTTAGTTGAAGATGACTAATATCAATGTTGCATTTTGTTCTGGTACTGACTTAATGTGGACCCCTGACACACGGTTGAGAGCGAGCTTTGATAAAGATAGTTGATCGCCTAATATACCAGTTGGTAAGGGATTTTCTATAAACCCGGTTATTTAGATAACCTTAATATATTTTGTCAAGTGTTTACGGCAAGCAACAATCATAATATTTATGGGATGCTCCTCAGAATAATGCAACATAAATGAAAAAAGGGTTGAATTGAAATAGTAACTGATGGTTTGTGAAATGCAGGAAAGCGGATTTTCCTTGTTATTCAATGGATCAACCCTTTTCTATGAACAAACTAGGAGAGAGAACCTCCACAAGCAAACAAGAAGCTCAATTTTTGGATTGGATTGGAATGGTGATATGAGTATAAAACAGACATACATACCACACATACCTATTTACTGTTTTTGTAACGACTTAATCACACGATGATAGTGGTTGTGTTAAACTTATGATGATATGATGACTACGTCTGTGTCAGTATAAGCGAAAAAATAATAATATAATCATGATTCACTGTTTTCTTGTGTAGCTTATATTATATGAAACTCGGATCTTTTTCTTCTTCTGTGGTCCTTCGTTCTCATTCATTCGCTAAAACATCGACCACATCACCGATGCAAGCTATAAAATTCGTGATTTCATTATGAAAGTTTTTATTTTCAGTGCAATTATTCGGAATCCTAATAAACATACTTGTTTGGACTGCGTTTTTTAACTTCCTGTTTTAGAGTTGCATTAAAATTTTCGAGGAATGAACTTTTAGCTGAAATTGTGGTCCCAGTGACAATTTCTGGATAAGTAACAAAAGTAATTCCTGTATGCAATCCTAATCCACCGTGTGACTTGGCTTCTTTCCCAATGTCTCAAGCACCCTCTAAACTGCCAAAAAGAAGGTAAATAGTCTTTTGTACTAACAAAGTAGACACCATATATGTTTACAAATATTGAATTGTATTTTATTCTTAAATCTCATTATCATAATAGGGTAAAATGCAGATGTACCGATTATCTTTATTGTGGGTTTTCAAAGTTCCATTGCTCATCAATCCTCACATATTTTTTTTCTTTCCTCGAATTAGATTGAGGAATCCCAAATCTTTGAGCTTATTGTTGCTGATGCATACGACATTCTTAAAAGATTGAAGCTCTTGAATTATCACAAAAATTACAATCGTCAAATGGCAAATCTACATAGTTAAATGCATGACAGAAGTAAATCCGATGCTACATATGTTCCAGGGAAGAACTGAACAATAAAAATGAAATAAATAAATAAGTGTGGTTGTCTTGTTTGTCATCGCTCAACACTTTTTCTGTGTTAAATCATTTTAGAATTTTAGTCGAAAGGCTTGAGAACGAGCAAGAAAGGGATTTACGAGGTATTATTGTGAAAAATATGAAAATTCAATATTTACACAATTATAACAAGGTCATCCTAATATATTCTTCCCTACCTGTACTGCATGGACAGATGAAATACTTTTTATCCTTTACACAAGTCCAAAATTCTTTAGGAGCAATAGTTCTGGCGACAATCCGTACTTCTCTAGATTCCTGGTGTACGAAAAAAATGAGACCGACGTAGTTTTAAATTTTTTTCAAGAGGTCCAAAACGTGACGTTAGGTGACAGTTTCAAGTCCACTCCATCAAAACTGTTTTCGCTTGTGATTTTGCTGTGGCAGAGCCAGAGCTGAGAAGAGTGTACAGAGAAAAACATTTGGAGTGGAAAAAATGTAAACGAGTTTTCTCTGACTTTAGTGGTAAGACTTGGATACTACCCTAGGAAGGCTCTTTGTCAACTAAAAATTACATATAATCTGCTGCGTCTTGTCCTTCTTAAAAATCAACATTAAAGTTATTTCAAGTGATTTGATTGTTATGCATCATGCGTCATATTGGCTCATTGCAGGTACTTCAGCAAAGAACGGACTTTTTTTACAGTAAAATGTGTTTTCTTATTAGTTTTGGAACCCTCGTAATCCCTTGGCTAAAATGTGGCCTAGCAAAGAAAATTTTCTGATTTGATATTTTCAAGTGAAGTGGAAGTGGACATTTGAAAAGAAATGTAAATTTCCAAATACTTTCCCCACACAAAAACGTATAATAATTTGTTTCTTTATCAATCACAGCTTTCTCAGCAATTAAGCCTCTCCCATTATCTTGTCTTATTTTTCTTTCTCGTTTACTAAAGTGAAGGATGTGGACTTGTGATGACCAATTGTTCAGCAGTTTATTACATGTCTCTTAGAAAACGTAATTGTAGTGGAAATTGTGAGAACGTATTCATATTTTTTTGTCATATTTTCCAAACATTTGTTTGTCTATCTGTAAAACTAAAACTGTATCTGTCTTTTGGGCGAAATCATCTCGTAGGAAAATAAAGTTTCAAATAAAGTTGTTCAGCTTTTTTTAATTGCTTCTATTTTCACATTTTTCCTTCTTATCAGCTTACTTTACTTGATAATTTATCCACGTACTTATGTCGTTTAACGACTTTTGCATTAACTTTTGCATCTAAACTTTCCATTTTGTTTAGTTCAGCAGTTATCAGAACTCTGGAAGTCATCACATTGTTGTCAGTCACCATTTTTGTTGTACTACTATAAAAATATCTAACTGTATTATTACCCAGTATACGAGTGTAGTTAGTACAGAATGCATGCCTATATTGAGTTTTTTTTTGTGCCCAGTTTCATGGAGGGACAACGCAACGGGAGGAGACGAGAACAAAGTTTTATCCCAATCTTATTTGACCAAGCCAGCATTTGTGTATGCGCTTGTATATATTTTTGGAGTGTTTCATTTTTGTTATACTGTCTCGCATTCGGGGTTGTCAGCTTAGCTAGGAAAGTTTTTGCCTCTCTTAACGCTCCTTCGCTTTTTGCTTGGGTTAGTTTAGTAAAAGAAGAAAAGGAAAAAGGTAAGAAGAAGAGAAAACACTTGACAGCTCCATGGATGTATTCAATTTGAAGTGCTCTTCCAAATGCCAATAATATACATAACACATATCAGTCAGATAAGGGAAAAATCTACAACTCGAATAATATATTACACTTTTAGAAAAACGTACAAACTTGCAACGTATAGCATAGTCAGCAGAAAATATACGTCAAAAAAACTTCCATGCATACAGTTTATCATCTCCCGTATTTTCGAATATTTTCATGAAGCCATGGAATAAAGAGTAATGGGATGTGTGGGTAAATGTTTGCAGCTTTCATGAAAATTGGACTGGGTTATGTGAATTCTGAATTGACAATTTTTTATATTTGTTTTATTTTATTTTTTGCGTTTAGAGTTGGTAGCAAAAGCAAACACACACTTTTTTGTACTGTACGTGTACAGCTAGGGGGATGTCAAGTTTTCTTTTATAGAAAGAAAGATCAAATCTGTCAATATTTCTCTTTTTCGGAGCAAAATTAAATATAAATGTTGAAAATTCTCTAGTGGAAGCCTTATTGAAACATACTTTACCAAAGTATATTTATTGAATTTTTTATTTGAAATATTCGTTCCATAAAGATTTATAAATGCGAGAGTATGTATATTCAGAAAAAAATTCGGTAAATAGATTTTATGAATGTTTGGAAAATTCGCTAACACAATCCACTTCGGGGAAAAATTCAGATAAAACTAAGTTTTAACAAAAAAGAAAAAATTCAGCTAAGAAAGAACTAGTTATTAAACTTTGCTACTTAATTGATCAACTTAAAATATTTACAAATCTTATGTTCCTACACTTTGGAGTAATGTTTTTAAAACTAAATGCATTGCAAAACAAAAAGTTTCAACTCTGAAAATTAACATTATGCTATTATAGCACAATAAAACGGTGGTATTAAACGAGTCATTTTTCACAATTAGATTAGAAATCCATTGCTTGTAGTGATTTGTAGCAACGTAAAATTTAAAATGCAGTTTTATATGATGGATAGTGTAGTTTTTACATTAATATCCAGTAGGAATAACCGAATAACCCAAATAAACATATGACAAGAAAGAGAGTGGAGTGAATCAAGGGACAGAGAATTGGACAGATAGCTAAAGAAGAGCCAAGAAAAGTGGGACTTTAAGCTTGCGTACAGATGACAAGTGCTAAAATAAAATGATCCTGGATATGGCAATGATGATGATGAGTATGAGTATCACACTCATATGTTGTTGTAAAGTAGATATACACTTCAGAAGATAGTACTTCGTTGAGACACTGTGACCGGTAGGTATAGTTATAAACGACGATGTTGATGGCCTTTCCACTGATGATGGTACTTCTTGGAATCAACAGTGCTTATATATTTTGTTGGGTTGAAGTATATTAATGTTACTTAAAATAACCTTTTTGAGCCAAGTAAGTGGCGGTTTTACATATAGCATACTTGAATGCATGTACACAGAGAGCTATTGTAAGTTGCAAGTAGTGACTAGTGACGATGATGATGACTTGAAGCTCCACACTGAGGGTTCTTTTTTTACTCTTATTTATATCTGACGACGACAACGACACTGGTACTGGGGGTGATGATGCTTTCTCGTCCGCCAATATGTATGGCCGTCATCGTCGCAAGAGTCGTCCATGAGTGTCATCTTCGTGGGCAACCAAGAGCCATTGTCGGCTTGTTCTCCCACTTTCCTCAATGATTCTTCTCCATATCGCCAAACAGACAGTGTAAGTAATACGTAAGTGTCTACCAAAGAGAGGTCCAAGAGGAAGAGGAGGTGGAAGTATCAGTACTTTACTCCATCGGTGAGAATGGGATGAGAGTGTACGACTAGTGGTCTTTCCTGTTGATGAGGAGAGGAGGAGGAATTGAGTGAAAGAACCAGCAATTGCCAGTGAACTACTATTGCTGACAAAGAAGAGAACTTGACCCTTTATATGCAGGTGGTAATCAGTAAATACATAAGTAGGCCTTTGTAACCAGAAGTCATCACTTTCTCCAACTGAAATAAAATGATTTTCCATTTAAAACTTCGATCTGTTTACTGTGAACTGAAATTTTGCTATAAAAATCAGAAACTGTCTTTAAGAAAAACGATTTAGAATAATTAATATATTTCTAACACAATATTGGCAGTTTCAAAGTTTTAACGCTTGGAGTAGTAGAGTTTACACGGATTTTGCGGGCAACTACATATTCATCGGCTTTTAACATAGAAATCCTGTACATGTATTACCTGAAATGCAAAATTAATAGAGAGCTTGTATGAGACTTTATAAAAATTTCATTGTACAAACATTTTTCACCTCGGAAGTGTAGTTCCTTAATAAGTACTACCACTCATCTCACACAGTGCCTCTTCTAATTTAAGCTCTTGTAAAAAGGTGAAGAAGGATCCTCAATTTTTCAAGTGTAAAAGGACCCTCAAGCGATTTCGGGAAAAAAAGGAGTTAAGAGGATGATGTTAAGTCAAATTCACAGATCTGTAAATTATTGCTCTTCGTTTCTTTACTACACTTGAGTGAATATTTGAAAAATGTGAGAAATGTCGTCATTTATTATTAGCTGCATATCATTGGAAGTTCATAGTATTTTTCTCATCACTATCATCCATCAGGAAATTCACGGATATTTTAGGAAAAAGATCTTTATGGTTTCACAAATTCGTGAATTCAGTGATTATGCAAAGAACTTATTAAAATTAATGAGAATACTAAACTTACATATAAACTGCTTAAATTTTAAACTACACGTTTGTATTTGTCTCTTCCTAAATATTTCGTAAGCATTAATTAGTCGCATTCACGCACATAGTTTTTTAATTTTTTCTTTAATACATGTATATAATAAGGTCCTTCATTGTAGTTAATTTTCAGTTTAGATGTTTTCCTTTGTATTACATCCTTCATATTATCAAGAAAGACAAAACAAAAATCGCTAATTTCTGTAAAATTGTAGCAGAGACAAGGTACGTATATTTGGATATAAAAGTTGGCGAGTATGAAAAAACTATTTTGAAAGCTCATAAGGAGTCCTTTGACAACATCATTTCAAAAAGTTGTGTTGTGATTTTAAAACTAAATGTATAAAATAGATACTTTTGTGTACATGTGACATTTTTATCATTTAAAAATGCGCAGCACTGTGTGGAATTTTACAAACATTTGTTCTCAAAATATGATCCAAAATCTGGATTCGGAACACTTAACCATTTGGTGAAGTAAACAGCTTTTCCTCTTCAAATTCTCTCTATACAACCTAGAATTAATCTGGATGAACATTTAATGTGTGACGATGCATTTTGCTTTCCAATCCAACCACGAACATTTTTTTGTGTACACACAGCAATATCACTAAATAATACGCCATATTTACGGAACATTAGTGCACTCTCTGCAATTTAAGTTACTTACCAATAAACCCTCTCCTCTTCTCACAAAACACTTAACCATAAGCTCTCCGTGAATTTTTTACTTTTTGTGCCGAATGATAATCTGTTCTTGCCATATGAGGTGTTAGTCGTGAGTGGATGGTCATGATATGATGATACTTTTTCAGAATAAAAAACCAAAAAAAATGGTATGAAGTATCCATCCATCTATCAAGGATTTGTTGCTGCTGTTTAGCAATGGAACCAGTTATTTATAAAAAAGAGGGTAAAAAGGACGCTTCAGGCACCAAGTAGTGCTACAAGTAAGTACAAGTGTCATTTACAAAATACTCGACACAATGCAGCCCTAGAATTTATTGGTAGTCTTACTGGCAACTGCAGAAGGAAGAGTACTAAGCGTAAGTAGCAGTTGGCAAATAATTATAAAAAAGTAATCGTTTGGTTCATAGTGGTGATGGTAGTTGGGTTGTTGTGATGCTTTACCACTTATCACTACTATCACCGCAGCACTTCTCTTCCTGAAGATCTAATGTTGGGCCTTCTTCGTTTCATTCATTTTGTTTCATACATGAATATGTACATAGGTACATATATGACACTCAACCTTCTACTCATCATTATCATTCTCCTCATGAAACATTAAAATGTTATCTTGCATGTATTATCTCTCTTAAAAACTGAGGATGTTTTGATAAGTAGTCATCCAGATTTTCATCGACTTGACTAAAAATACTCCAAAATATTCGATGATGAGGTTACATCACTTGTGTACCAGTATAAGATGCTACAATGACTATTTAATGGTGCTTACGCATGTTAGCATGCATGAAGTTATGAAGTTTGTAGATAATGGAACTTTTACATTGTTTAAACATCTTTTTAAATTGAAGTACTCAAAAGTGATACACTTGACCAGTTACGATATCATGATTATTAGTATGATACAATGATGATGTTGACGAAGTTGATGATGCTTTTTCTTGTAATAAAGTGTTGAGGTGGATGACTAAAGAGGTGTTTCGTATCCACTTGATTCTTTCACATTTTTAAATTTTAACAAGAATGCTACAAGTGTATGTGCAAACAAGCCTTCAGTTTTTTAGTTAATTAAGTTCTCTTCAAAATTCCTTGAGAAATATAAATATATACATATAAAATACATATTATGTATGGATGGATCCATATAACTAGTGTTCCAATCCAAAATATTCTACAATGATAGCCCATTACATGATTTAATGAATGATTTATATTAAAGTTCACTCTAAATTATAGTGTAACTATCTGTAAGCTTGCTTTCAAGGGACAATATCATAAGTAGCAGCACGGACGTAAGCCGTGTGAAAATCTTGGATTTCTCTTCATTTTCCAGAGCGAAATTCCCACTTCCGCATCATTTGGTACATTGTATAAAATTGAAATCTTCCCAAAGGAAATTAGTGGACAGGAAAATATTAAAACTTAAAACAACATTTATGGGACATAAGTATGAATTTTCTACCCGCATTGATCATATCATCAAGATTATTACACACCATTCATAAGAAGCTATACGACAAGGCAAGGATGGATGGCGACAATAAGTCTGCGTTACCCACACACACGCATACTTGCTTGCTTTAGGATTATCAATTGAAGTCCAATTCATTTATCATAATAAACTCATTTTTCTTCATTCATATTTCAGGGATGACTTCACACAAACTATGAGAGAAGCCCGTATGTGGTGACTCTGTCGTCTCGTGCTTTTTGATAGCATTCCATTGTTCAATCTAGACTGGAACAAAAGGGACAGCAAAACATAAGGTATATTTTCGACCGTCCACACAAGCTGCAGGCCAAACGAACAAGGTATTGCATCGGGAACGGGACTTAATAAGGGTATCCCTTATCCCTTAATGCGTACAATACTCTGTGTAAACTAATGTGTGTGTGGGAAATTGATTACATGATTATACTACACAGTAATGACATTATACAACAGAGATAAGAATATTATCGTACACAACAACAAAGTCAGTAAACTTCCCAAAATCTTATCCACATTGTACATCAGCTCGTGTTGATACAAAGACAAGCCTCTAACAAAAATCAGATTTTCTCTTGGTGTATTAGTTGGAATCATGGGAAAATGTAGAATTTTATCTGTACTTTAAATCATCTTTATTCAATCACGCAACATTGCACTCAACTACTTTTCATTCATACTCTAATACAAATAGATGTATGCTTGGATGAATCACAACATGGAAGAAAGGTAGTGAGGAATTTGTATAAAATGCGTATATACCTGACTTGAAGTAGACGAAATTATGGAGATAGTGAAATTATCATCTGAAAATCGTTATCTACAAAACAACAAAAGATGTAACGTAGTCCACATTTCATGCAGATCGTTGAAAAGAAAATGTTCGTGATTTTTTTATATTCCATCTTCTCATAAAATTGGTTGCATTGTTATTGTCCTCTTGTGAAAACTTGATTTTACCTCGATATACTTGTAATACTTTTGTGATGATGTAATTATACGAAAAAAGAAGGGAATATGAATTATTACTTATTCAATCTTTGAAATTTTATGTATAAAAAAGAATGCAGAAATAAAAACGAGTAGGGAAATAGTTTTCTTGCTTTTATTGGTACTTCCAACGGGCTCAAGTGGCTTACTTATGTATTCATTTGTGAGGAATGAGAAAAGAACGAGGCACGACCATCAGAGAATTTTTTTTTCAACATGACTTGTTCCGTCTCTATTCTGAAGGCTGTTCACATCATCATCATATATAAGATGCACCTTTAATGATATTAGTTTTTGACAATATATATGAATTCGATGAAACAAGAGAGACGATGAAAGTGGAGGTATTGTGGTTAATAACGTGAGAGGAGTCGTCATGTCGTGTTCTTCTTTTTTTCATCGTCTCAATTTGTTCACATCTCTTTTTTGATTTTCCTCTTCTTTCTCCGTTTCTCTTTGAAAATTTTCAAGTAGCAGACAGCAGAAGGTCCTTTAAGTGCTTTCACTTGACTAATAAAGAATTTTTTAGAACAAAGGAGAAATAGAATGAAATGAATGTGAACTTGTAGCAGCATGACATATATGACACACAAGCCATAGCAGAAATTTGAGAGTTTTTCAAGATTTCTTGATCCATAAATTTGTTGGAACTTGGAAGGTGTTATGAGGTCGCATGCTGTGTTGTCTGGTTTCATTCAAGCTTGTAAAGTTTTCCTTATCTTTTCTAACAAGAAGCAGTATGTAATAATGATAACACAAAATAGAATAGAATGCATACTTATACAGAGTAAAATTGAAGTACTCGTACTTTAGAACAAGACAATCAAAGCAACCTGCGGGGATTCTCATATTTTTTATTCGTTTTCGTAAAAATATTCAAATTAATGCTTTCATTTCATTTGTTTGAGACTGATAATATTGGATAAAAGTATTGAATTTCTTTCACCGTTATACACATGTACAACCTTATCAAACCTTTAAATCTGGTTAATAAGTTGAAGATGGCTGCATCAATTGTACTGTAATGCCAAACCAATCATAAAAAAGCTACTATATATGAATCTACGAAAACTACGAAACTTGTCTATACATTGTGATTTGTGACATGAGTTTCACTTCCACTAAATAAAACGAAGCTAATCCGAATTCTACAATGCAATGTCGATATTTCCATTTTTTGTACATTTGTAGCGAAACTGTGCGGGTACACATTGTTTCCTTTTTTCATGCTTTCATCATCACCTCAAGTGCCCCCAAATGGAGACCGATTCGTCATAAGAGAAGTAAGATAAGTGTCCTTACACTTTGTTCTAAAGTGGTTTCCCGGGAGGGAAGTACAAGGTAACTGTAGGAAAGCCAAGAAAAGAAAGAAAAAAGAAATTTATCATGTCGGCTTCACACAAAAAAATGCCAGATTTTCAATTTAATATAAAATGTGACGCTATATGTATATTACTTAATATTAGCACACACACACACACCTATGTTGCATGTAGTTTTATTAAACAATTTTCTTACATATCTACAAATGTAACAATATTGTGACATTCCACATCTCATCATGTTTTTCAAAGAACAATTTTGTGATGATGGAAGCGTTTCTGTGTATATCTCTGTTATCTTTTGAGTGAAACACGAAGATGAAATTTTCTTTTTGTCAACCCACCGTTCATTCACCTACCTCAGCATATACTATATATTTTTTACTTGCATAACCCACACAACAGAGTAAAAGAAAGAGTTATGAGAAATTTCAGCCGTTTTCTCATACTTGTCATCCCCATCCTCAACCAAAAACGAAAAATAGCTGAAGAATATTCTCTAACATACCACCAGCATAAGCTTACCGCATACAATATTGTCCCACTTGAGAACAAACCTTGTGGGGAATTTTATGCGTGAACACTGAGCCACGGTAATGCTAACAGCTTTTCTGGTACTTTTGCTTAAGCTTTAGTAAAATAGAGATCTCAAGAGGTTTTACGACAGTAGTTTGGCTCAGGAGAAAGGATTTCATACTCCAAGTTTTGTAACAATTTGTTGGTTGGATAAAAAAAATATGAATTCTTTACGTACACTCTAGCAACGTATTTGTAGAAGCACGATCCATATTATGGATTCCATAATCCGTACCCTGCGTATTATTATTACCCGAGGTATAAAATATAAGATGCGCACAATACAAAGCATGTACACAAGATATTAAATATTTTTGTTCAAAGCAGTAGCAAGTCAAGCGAACGTAAGAAATCCCTATTTTCCATTGTTCGAAAATCTGTCTTATTCCACACTGTCGCGTCTTGATAAACAAGTTTTAGATGTTAATGGCATGCTACATGGATAATGCTTTTTCAAAAGTGATGATGAGCTTGCCACATTGTAAATAAACTATTATTGCAGACCATTATAGTTATATGCATTCATTTCACATTTGACTCTTTAGCTTACTAAAACAAGTTATAAGGAAATGTGAGATGTGATTAAGCCTTTAGTGACACGAATTTAATCGGGGTTTCTTGATTTTTTTATTTCGTACGAAACAGGAGCTCAATACCAAATTCATTTACAAACAGAAAATCTTCGACGATAAAGTGAAAGTAACAGCTAGCTTGATAAAACGTTGATTAACGCTGTGTAAAACTTAACCGAAATGACAACATTCTACATTGTTCCGACTAATGGTTATTTTTTTCTGAATTTTAATGTTCGCACTTTTTTAATGTAACATTGTACTGTGTGCAGTGGAAAATTTGGAATGATACTATACTAGAAAGAAAATGATTAAATATACTCATGAAAAGTTCGCTATTATTATTGAATGTTGGAATAAACATAAATACAGTAGTATCTGATTAAAACCACTCTGAAACTATCCTTTTAACATTTCATAGGCATTGTATACTCACCAGATCTTGTTGAAATTTAATGATGAAGGCTATTTAAAGCCGCAACTGTGTGAACTATGTGAGAGAAATAACTTTCCTGCCCAAGTCAAGTAATAAAAGTGTTTCTTTCCAAGTTTCCAAAAATTGACTAGAAGGAGCAGAGAGATAATGAACGAACTACGTGAATTGTGGAATGAGCTAGGTAATGGACGTGTGGTTGTGACAAAATACATATTATATTCTATACACATTGGGGAAATGGAAAAAGTTATCGCTGAGTACATCAGTAAACTCTGGAAAGTCAGAGATTTGTAGTGGTTTGGTTAAGTCTTATTAGCATTCTGAATGCGAACTAAGCAAAGATGGAAATGATTTTGGTTTCTTTTTATTGCTCTCACTGCTTTTTAAAGTATATTTACACATGACTGAGGAAGATATGCCAAAAAGACTCAACCTTTTGCATCAGCATATCACTCTTTTACTTCTTTTCATTCACATCACACAGTGTCATCAAAGAGATACTTGACTTTACATTATAGAAGCTTGCCAGGCGAAGTGGCTGGATATGTGTGGTAAGCGGATTTTATTTTGGTTTACAAACGAATACTAATTAATTACTCTGTGAAATAAGTTCAAAAAGAAATATTTTATTCACAATAGCTTAGCAAGCTCATTTATATACTCCTATTCTAATTTGTGGCACACCCGTACCCGATTACGCATTCAATTCCACGTTATAAAGCACTCATAGGTTTACATTTTATATTTTAAATACTCAGCAGAAAGTAAATTATCCCAGTTTACACTACGAACATGGAATTTAAGGATTACATGCAACTTATGCAACGTCTACGCATACATATTCACGCCCCATGTACTTTATGTAGTGATCACGATGTACACTGGGGAAATGCGAGAAAAATATATTTTTTCCTTTACGTCATATCTTTAGTTCGATTCTTATCGACGAATACATTTTGTATACTGGTAATTTGGTTTATAAGTCAAAAGAAAGCGTTTTTTTGTATTGCTAACATTTCTGTAATTTATTTGGCTGCTACTGTTATCTTATCATTATCTTCGTCTTGCTGGTTAAGAAAATTCACAAAACACAACATAATCAATGCAGTGAAAAAAATGCTAGCTACACAATATTATATTCCTGCATCAAGTCCAGAAAGGCCTGTTAAAGTAAAAAAAAGTTGCATTCACCGTTAACATCCAAACGCTTTTCATAAAATTAGAACCCGAACCGAAACTCCACAATCACCACGTCATGCCAACTCAAGAGCACTTGAGTTCGAAATCATACAAAGGAAAGGAATATCAAGTAGTAGGGGGGCAGGAAACTTATGCAAGCTAAATGGGCAGTTGGAAGTTGTGCAATGACACACAAAAGTATTGATGAACGCGTATCGTTGCAAATACATACGAAGTGGTAATGCAATGACAAAAATAAAATTTGGCTGCGTGAATTTCACAATTCAGAATTTAGTAAAAAATTAAGAATAAGAGTCTTTCGTATGCCTTTGCCGTTTAAAAGGGGAAACTAATGCCAGTAATAATTTCATGTCTAGAAAATGCAAGCGTATATTGAATTATTTTTATTAGAGATAAATGAAACGATATTCACGTTTTAAAATGTTTTCTCTTATCAACATAACACATTGAAACTATTCATTATTTCATATTTACAATCAAATATTACTTTATTTTTTAAACCGAGTTAAAAATAACTTAGTCAAATTCTTATTTGCGGCAAATGTCGCAAACCTGTCTAAACATTAAAAAACGTAGAATCATTTTAAATATGTACATTGAACAATAAGAATAAAAAAGCATGTGAATTTCCCAGATTAGAAACATTCTGGTATGTTTTTTTGTAGATATACTCCATGCAACTTCAGGTTCATCCACGGAATCCCTAACCAAACCTGGTACGCATCAAATTTATTTGTACTTTCAGTACACTACCGCTGTTTGTGATGTTCACAGTTCACAGAGAGGGGAACTTACATACATACATACAAAGTATGATTTGTGAGTACAGATGGATACATTACTCTCATTGATACCTTCGACCGCTATTGCTACTGTTACCACTGCTGCTGCCAGTAAAATATCCCGGAGTATAATAACCCTCTTGACGCCGCCCAGGATCTCGTTCAACATGTTGGTCGTGACGGTCCCCACGTCGATTCTGACTGGCTGAACCAGTATACCCAGAACTGTTAGGCCCACCACCATACGAAGAAGACGACCCATATCTGCCTTGCTGGTTATAGTTTGTACTGTAACCTGAAGATGATGAAGTGGAATATCCACTATTACCGCTTGCAGTCGAATATCCGTAAGACTGACTGGCGTAGTTACTGTAGTTGTTCCCATTCCCACCCCCACCATAGTTGTTACTGTTAAAAAGAAAACAATCATATTTTAATTCAAATATTAATTTAATAATTGTTTAGCACAGAAATGCATTTAAACTTCAGTTCATGAGTTAGTTATAAGCAAAAAAGGCAGCTTAAGGATTGATTAAATGATGAAGATTCCTACAAACTGTAACTACGCTAATAAAATTGCAAAAAAAAACTACCTTCTTCCACCTTGGTAAGAATTGCCACCTCCTCTGCTGTAGTTATTACCCCCATAGCTAGACCCTCCTTGTCCGGTGCTGTATCCGAATTCACGAGGCCTGGAATTGTTGCGATCTGCACCTCGGTCATAATGCCCCCTAGAACCGCCACCTAAATACAACGAATTCAAACGATTACAAAACATTAAAAAAAACACCAGACCTGTATAAAGATCCTACATAATTGTCGAAGATATTTTAAATTCATTGTACTGGAATATGAGGCATAAAAGGGTAAAAAGTTTTCCATTGTACTTGAGACAGTTTATAATTTTGTAAAAAAAAAAATAAAAAAATAAAAGCCAATGTTCAAATTCGTTTCATGTTTTAAAAAGCATACACAGTTGAACGAAAGCGATTCATAAATTGGTTGTTTCCTTTTGTGTAAAAAAATCTTTTGAGCTTAAATAAGGCGAAAACGCATTAGAGATTTCCCAAAATCTATGCATTACAACCTTTCTAGACCCTTTAAATAACAAACAGCTTCCGCTTTGTTCCCCTTTGAACGTAGTAACAAATCAGTGAGGCGAATAGTATACAAAAATATAAAAGATTTCCACTTGTCGAGACGGATTAAGAATTGAAACGTTACATTGTGATAAAAATCAAAATATTTATTTAGTAAAGAATGGCTGTATATCTTCTGCATCCCTGAAGTCAATGTTTAAAGTTTAGCCATCTTTTTCACGGGAGACTTTTGAGAAATTCTTTGAATAGCTAGGTTTATACTACTATTGGGATGATTTAGATTTTTTACCTAAATAAAAACGAAGATCTTTTTGTATTTTAATGATGAAAGACAACTAACGACATAACGTTAAACGACTTGCTAATATATTATTGTTTTTTTTACCTCGATCCCGGTTATTATATGAGTTTCCTCCACCTCGCCTGTCATTCATATCATACGGTCTGTTACGATGTTGCTGATAACTTCGATCATGGCGTTCAACGTATTGATTCCCAGACGGTGGGGCCATGTTGCTGTATTGACCTCCTTGTCTCGCGTTCCGGCCGTACCCTTCATGAGTTAATATACGGTGACCAGCATCGCCTAATGAAGCTCGCTTATTGGAATGAGCCATTCCAATCATTGGTCGCCAATTTCGAGACTGTTCTTGGTTTAGATCTCCAGGTTTCAACACTCGAGGTGGATCACTAAAAAATTAAAGAGCGAAATTGTTATTAACTTCCACAAACCCTAGCAAAATTGTATATATTTTTATAATTTAAGTACATGAACTTACACAGCGTCACTAAGCCGAACAGCAGGAAAAATGTATCCCAGTTCAAATTTTGGATCACGATAACGGACACTGTTTTAGACATCAAAATAAGACAAGTAATTATTGGATATTCCATTCCAACTTTCTAAACAGTTCGTTCTGCACAAACAATTTTTGAAAATTAATATCATTACTCACCATGCTACTTGATTTTCCGCTAATTCCAGTAAACCTCGAATAGGTGACTGCAATGTCCTTTAATAGAGAAACAATTTTTATCTTCAAGAGCCTTGATTTTCTATGTTTCTGAATGTCTAAAATGCAATATACCTTACCCTTTGAATGGAACATTTGTTTCAGTAACTAATGCGGCTCCGTTCAAGCCATCAAACAACTTAGGATCCACTGGAACCTCCTGAGTAGGATCATAATTATTTTCATACAATCCAGCCATGAAATCATAACCAGGATGACCTTTGCGAACATACAAACGATCATCACCTCGAATGTTCCGCTTGACTAAAACAGTAAGAAAATGAAATTATTTTGAGTGTAAAAGATATGCAAATGTTAACGTAGTAGTGTATTTCTTTCATACTTTCTTCGTCCGTCAATTTATCGTAGTAAGGAGCCAAGGTACTCTTCAGGCGGACTTCCTCTACAAACGGCAGTAACGCAACTCCTTGCCAGGCAAATTTTTTCCCATTGAGATCTATCTGAAAATCTTCCGGATAAAAGTCAATAATTGGCGATTCCTGAAATATAAAAAATACAAAAACCATGAAGTACGCATATGGCATAATATAGAACGAGTTAAATCAGAAGTTGCCCAAATAATTGCACACTACAAAAATAGCTTACAGGATCAATCATTAGTACTGCCCATGGTGCTGGTACATGAGAGCGACTTGCGGCAGGAAATACTCCCATTAGCTGTTCCAATGGCTTGAACTACACACAAATATTAAAATATATCTTAACAAATAATTCAATGAGTTATACCTACAACCAATAATATAAGCAACAACAACTCACAGGTTCGGTCCCTGTTTCAAAGTCTGACGATAAATCTCCAACGTTGATAAAGTCTGATGCGAAAGGAGCATAATGGTATGGGAAATACCACTTCCATGAGGCGCAACCCTATAGAGGAAAATAATTCATATTAGTAAATTATTTTGTTCCTTCAAGCCAGTGGTTCACAACAAAACAGAGAGCACATGACACATAAGTTAAACTTCACCTGATAATAATAACGAAGAACCCAACATAGACCTCGCACATACTGTCGCCCGACCTCTGCCCGGAATTCAAAATTATCAGCCCCGACATCAAATTTAGATTCGTAATAACGGTCTTTAAATCCGTCTTCCCACAAACGTACTTCGTCATTGGCTTCATCATCTGAATCATCATCAGCCTTCCTCTTGGGAGCTGGTGACTGAGTTGGTGATGGGCTTGGAGATAAATCACTTTCAGAACCACCGGACTGTTGCAGCATAGACTTCAGAGCCATTGCAGCGTCTCGATTGGATGACGAATTCATGCCATTCAATCGCATATTATATGCCTCTTGTTTTGCACCCTGTACTACTCCAGGGGAACTTCCTATAGCCTATTCATAACAAAAATAGTTCAATAAATACATACATTCTACTAAAGTAATTTTTTAATTTAAAAATTGCAGGCTCAGAAACTTACCACTGGCGCAAGCTGCCCTTCTGGAATGAATGCAGGTCTGCTATAACAGTTTGCATTAGCTTGTTCTTGTTGCTTCCTCCTTTTCTTGTTGGCTTTAAACCTCTGCTCACTTCGGTGCCTGTTTCTGAAGATTTCATCTTCCATCTCGCCGAGGTCAGACAAAATTAACTGGACACGAGTAAGATCCGGAACCCCACTATTAGTTAGCCAACCGCCTGTTTTGTAAACGGTCTTCTTGTACAACTCAACTAGCCGATCAATAGCACCTTCGCGAATTTCCAGGGAGGGAAGGTGAGGAAGGAAATCATTGCCGACAAAGAAGCACATGAAGACCCAGTCATCAATGGCTCGTTCCAGCTCATATTTGAACGGTAAATTCGGCATTTCCAATTCTTTCTCCAAATATTCTCGGAGAACATTTATACGCACGAAAATAAACTCAACATCCGCACCGGCTGGAGCTTCTATCACGTTATGTTCAGTAGAAACTTCCTTTTCAAGACCAAGACAGTCTTTCATTTCATGACCAACTTGGTTACAAATTTCACACGGCCTCGGTTGGTTCTGCTTGAATTCTTCTCGTATGATTGTGAAATTTGGTTCATGAGTGGCCAAAGCCAACATGATCAAATCTGCATCAGCACCACACAGACAATGCCTTGTGTTAGGGTCATGGTCTGGTAGAGCTCGTTGACGACGAATGTAGTCCATAATTTTATGTTCTCCTTCTCCAGGGACATTCGCATCAGAAAGTATTACTTTGATTCCTTTCCACCCAGGATCATTATTTAACCTGTCGTGTATGTAATAATGCAAGCATTTTGACAGCCTGTCCATGAACGGGGTTCCCTGAAACAAACACAGCAACGTACAATGAGTACTCTACTCTAGTACAAATTAATTTGAGTTCTCATTTGAAAAAAAAAAATCTCACTGGAGTAATACAGTTACTGTCAAAATGGTCCTCCTTAGGTTTAGGAGGTGGAAGTTCACATCCTTTCAACAATAATTCCTCCCGTATCCTTTCCAACTCCTTGATCTTTTCGGTGGATTCCTTAGAGGCCCTGAATCGACGTGATCTTTGCTGATTCATTTTAGCACGAGGAGCCTTTCAACGTAATCAAAATCAAAATAACTGTCAAACTATACCACAGATAAAACATACGAACAGGAACATAAAGTCCAACATGTTTTATACTTACCACTCCATCAATAGCCATGTACAACACTTTACGTGGCCGAACGATTCTGAACAAGCGGTCAATGCATTCAAAGATAGCGATCATCATCTCATCCTCATTCTTTGGCGCTGGCCTATAATAAAAATTCACAACATAAGTTAATGGGGAAACTAAACAATTAAAATCAGTTTTCAATGTCCTTTGAAGTTCTTAAACTTTATAAATAACTTCTTACTTGTTCTCAGGATGAGTACAAGGATGAATGATCCCATTCATGTCCAAGTACAAATTATCAAACTCGACTCCATTGGGATTTTCTTTGGAAGAATCCACCGGGATTTCAGTACCATCAACATCTTGCGGCTGCAAATAAACAAACACAAAAATATAAATTTAATATTCAGGGACCTTCTATATGCAAAATACATTCCATCTCGACATTTCCACATTAAAAATACCTTTTCTTCAATGCAATGAACGATGACCGAGGGGTACTTCCTGGTTAGCCAACGGAAAAATGCTGGAACTCCCATTGCAGTGACTTCTCGGTGTTAACCAGCTACTGCACAAAAATTTAGAATGGCCAGGAACGGCCAACGAATTGCAATTTAACGGTCACCTTCTTATTTCCTCTGTAGAATTCTCTTTAGTTCGAAACCCAGTATTGAGTGTAGACAAGCCGTAATAACCGTCCAAACTTTATTTTAGTCCCCCCCAAAATGCTTATTCCATAGCGATGAATATCAGTATTCCAACAGGAGGACGTTCGATATCCTCAAAGACTGATGATGTGCCTATTTAACTTTTGTACCAGTCACCGTCACCTTTAATCTTTTTAGAGTTCTGACAGGAAATGGGTCATAGCCATCACCTTCCCCTTGACTTTTGTTTTTGTTGTCAAATGTCACCGTCCACCGTACTCATCGACCTACAAAAATACTTTGAAGTATTCTCCTGCCCCGAAAAAATACTCAACACTAGTCACTACCTATCTTAACTAGGAGTAAACTTAATTAACACTTCAAAAATTAAAGCTTTAATTACATAAAAAGAATTAATTATTTGTTTGGAAAAGTTGAGACCCCAAATTGATTGGAGTCACTACTAAACTTGTAAAGAAAAGAGTAGTTGAAAGCCGCTTGCCTACACTCATCAATAAACTGTTTTTCATCATTCCAGCGCTTTTAGGTGCATCTGATTTTCTCAATGGCCTCAAGTAAATATGCACTAGCGAATAGTAAATGCATCTTTGTCTCTTTTAGGCTGCAATCTGCAGACTGCAGTGCATTGTATGTATGTTGTACATACAGTTTTAGTATGTTGTAATTTTACACTGCCTGCTAGCATGTTATGTTGTGTGTTGTAATGTAAGTAAGACTTCCCTTGATGCAATTGCAAACATGCTCACAGCTCAATGCATAACACATAAAGATGAGACAAGGAGAGGGAGTCTTGATTTTGTCTTCCATATAAGAAAACTACTCAGGGCGAGTTTTCATCTTATGAACATTTCCATTGCATATTCCCATTTCACATCACATAATCACATCACCTGCTTTCGCCTCGACACAGCTGAGTTTGTGTTGATTGTTGTCGGTGAACTATTGATTTGGTCGATTTTAAATTAAAAATTGGAAAGTTTCTGAATAAATTTGTTGAAAATTTCAGCTAGTTAAACTAGAGGAAGACAGTAAACATGGATAAGCTCGCGGAGATGTAAGTTTTTTTAGTTTTGAAGTACATTTTTTATTTTTAAGACTATTTTTTAGTGGTTAATATTTTTGGGAATCGGATGGACGAATGTGATGATAAAAAATGACTAGAATTTAAAGTTGGTGGTTTTTATTGCGTTGCTATTAATTTTAGGCAAAAGGTCACTGACAGGACCATGAAGTTTCCTTACACTCTTACAGCCCAGATTCGCCAGTTCCCCTACAAATTTTACTGGCAGAATCAATGGATCTTCAGGTACTGGGTGATTAGCACGGGAATTTGCCTCCCAATTTTCTACTGGATCCAGACTAAGGGTACTTATAAATTGCTTTATATAAACCGTTTTAATTGTAGTTTAATGAGAAGGAAGTTAGTTTTTAGTTTTATGTTTCGTGCTAATAATAAACGTACAAAGTGTGTGGGTTACTTTGATTGTAAATTTAATTGTAAATTAGTGATAATGTAATTTAATCAATTGGTGCAAAACGTCTTACTTCTTAGGTCCAAATCATATTTCACTAATAATAAGTAATAATTTATTTTTTATTTCAGCTCGCTCTCCTGCAAACATTGAGAAGTGGCGACAGGCAAAGATCAAGGAAGCTGCAGAACACCATTAAAACATTACATCGGATCCTATGGTCTTTACCCAGTTTCAGTCGTAGTACTGCAAACATTCAAAAAGCATGTCAACTGTCAATCGTTTCAAAAGATAGATGAAAGTAGAATAATATTATACACGTATGTATATATGTTTAGTCAATAATGGTTCTGAATCCTGTATTGAGAAATTCTGTATTGAGTATGAAATAAAGCCATTCAATAATTTAAATTGTTGGTCTTGTAAGTGCTTGTGAAGTAGTTACGTCTTTGATTTTTGTAGAAATATTTTTAGGATGGAAATAGGAGATTTTTAAACGAAGACTATTATTGAACTGAGGCACTTTTAGCCTTTATAATATTATATATATGGTAGGTTTGTGGTGTATAGTCAGAGTCTAAGGAATCACTTCGGTTCACTTTTGCGACCATGGATGATCAATTTCGTTACAACTACCTGAGAAGGTAACGGTGCCGTGCTCTGTGCACACGTACACCACACCAATCATGAATTATTTTTGAAAATTTTAATTAGGTCATCAAACAAGTTACTTAAGTTTACTGATAAATTGTAAGGGCTTTGGTTATAGTTATGGATTTAGGAAATATGAGGTAATCCAATCCACATGATAGTGAAAAGTTCTCGAACGGGCATCGTACATCTTATCGCATCAAACCAAAAACGTGGTTTAATAGCTTTTCGGAGAATATGAAAATGAAACAATTGGAATAGCAGTAGTATCTTTCTTGGTCGAAATTCATGAAAATATGTTTTGATAATAAGTGCCGAATGCATTTTTACTTGAATCTGAGTATTTTATTTCTTTGACAAAATGACATACATATTATATTTATCATCTACCAAATAAGGACAATTTTCTTAAATTCTTAAATGCAATCATGTTCATGCAATCTTAAATATACACTGATTTAATTTATATTGCATACAATAACATATTTTACACCACCATTACATAAACGATGAGATTCAAGAACCCAAGATATCACCAATAATTACAATTTGCAATTTACATGCCTAGAAATAATGTCATATTATACATATCCTAAACAATGTGCCTATAGATGCTTACTCCTAAATACAATTTAAATGTGACGCGAAAACTGTAATCACGATTACAACAACACAATAATACTTTAAGTGAACTTATGAAACAGCTTTAACCACCCAGCCTTACATACATTCGCCATTCGGAGTCTTTTTCGAAACATTGTTTTTCATTTATTCATAAAAATGCTACGTTCTCACGGTTGATTGTATCGTAATGTAATCATTAACCGCACAATGATTTTAACAATTGTTTGCTTTTAAAAGAAGCTCCGTCTAATCTATCATCATTGCATATAATATATTTATATTTCCTTACGAAAACTTTAATACACTTCTAAAAAAATCATTTAAATCTGAATTTGCATTTTTTTAAAAGAAAAAATCCGTAAGCTGGTAATCATAAATTAAAACTTTATATCGATAATCAGTCAATAGCATATTAAGAGTTAAGTCCTTTTGAAACTTACTTCAATAATTTTACACAACAATTATACTCAGTATCATTTGTCATGTAGGGACAATTTTTCAGAATCTTTTAATGTTTTCAGTTGACTTGACCTACTATGTACAACCTCTGTTTTCTGGAAACAGCCTGCGATGCTCACCTACTTACGTTACGCATAGTTGACCTTTAATCAATTTAAAAGCATAATTCTCAAAATTTTAACTGCTACATATATTTTCTGATATTTTTTTAAACATTATTTTTAGGTTTTAATCTATAAACTGCATTTTAATCCGCATTTAATATTTACAAAGCATAAACATTTATCCCACCCAACCCAATGGAATTCCAAATATTCCTCATTCTAATGGATAATCAAGTACTTAACAATCTGATGTATGTTTTTTGTATTTTTATCATTTATTACATATCAAGAAAGAATCATCTTTAACTTTGAAAAATTTAAATGCGTATATTTTTAGGTATTGATTATTTGAAATTTTAGATATTTCGTTTATATCCTCTTATTTTTTAACAATGAACTCACACAATTCAATAAAGCTTATATCTTTAGTATTATATCGAATCGCGTATATCAATCAAAGAGTTATTCCTTTTGTTTGATGGAACCGTATAAACGTTTTATTATATATGTATGTATGTAATTCACAGTTAAATATAATTCATAAACATACAGATCATTATATGTACAGAGCCAACTTGAAGGCTAATTACATTTAAAAGATTTTATATTTTATTTAGCTTTAAAAGTCGAATTTCACTTACGCTTCATGAATTCAATGTTTTCTAACATTTTGTTGAAAATCAATTGTAGGTCTACATTTAATATACACACAATTTATGGTAGATATATAAAAATTAACGCTTAATTATTTTCAAACCTTAGTTTATACTATAAGATTTAATAGGTAATTTTGCGTCTACTCCTTCCGACGAGGTAACTTCAAAATCTCATTTTTGATGATCATTTGCATGTGTAATTTTTGAATATTAACGACTAATAACGAGTAGTAAACATCCATTTTTTTACACAGAAGAGTAGCGATTATTTTAATACATAATTCCTGAAATATACCAGCATTTGATTTGATTTTTTCATATCGCGAAAGCTATATAAAATAGAAATTCTTTGATAATTACTAATTCATAATAATGTTGAATCAACATTGTTGATACACATTCGTAAATATAAATACTTGAATTATTTTTCAGCACAAACTGCCTAAAACATATATTATTAAATATTTAAATTTATAAGCTATATAGTTGTACGTTTATCTTGTACATTAATACGCATTACATTTTAACATTCTGTTTTGCCCCTCATCATGTTTACACGTGCAAAAGTTGTTAATTTTCAGTGTAAAATAACATTGTTATTTAAATCGTTTGCCTTTAGTAAAGCTGTGCAACGCTGTGCACATGCATATTATGCACATCTAGATAAAACATTTTGGGAAACGGTGGGTTTCAGTTTTCAATTTCATGGAATATTTACACTATATAAACCAGAAATACACTCATGAAAAGAACAATATAACCATAACTTTATTTTTGAAATCGGTATGTAAAATGTAAAGCTGAAATATTAACGCGTACTGAAACGCAGCGGAGGAGCAATACAACAACAAAATTAACACAGTAGTGGTTCAGTTTGGTAGATAAAAGTACATTAAATAGTAATAATATAGCATTATATATACACTGTAGGTAGCTGTCTATAAACTTTATACATATCTGTTATTATGCGCATTTTACTTTTCATTAAGGTAGTTTATCTGTTATACAATATAATTTGTTCAGTGTAAAATATTTCATATAGTAGTAGTAGCAATTGTTGAAGTAGGATCCTCGCAAGTTTGCTTTGGCTAGACACAGCTCTCCTGCTGTGAGTTAACTAGGAGAGGTGTCCTAACGGAGACAATTTCCCGTTGATGTGGTTGTAAATGAGCTGGAGGCTCACCATTTGTTCTCATTCGACTATGATCTATCGTGGCGTATATGACGGAATTGCTGGCTGGATCATCCATGGGATTTCTTCTTCTCTTCCGGTCCACTGTTGACCATCCTCCTCCTCCTACTACGCTACCAACCCCAATGTTGCCACCACCACCACTACCTCCAACTACAACACCCCCGCCTGGGCCTATCATTCCTGGATTGCCATTTGGCCCCGGGGCGTCTAGGCACAGCTCGGCATAAGTTATTTCGGAATTACTCTGGAAATGGAATGACAGTGAAACATGAGCATTAATAATAAATAAATTACAACAACGACCAACTTCCTGACTTCGTTCAACACACTCACTCCACTAGTGTGTGTTGCTCTTTCACTCGCTCGACCGCCGCTTTCTCTCTCTTTCTCTCTTCCTCTAGCTATGTTGGTACTTTCACTTGTACGCGGAATAAATTATGTGCTACAACTCCACCAACTACTGACTGTTGCGGTTTTTATACTTCTGCCCACATTACTTTACTACTTTTCAAAATCTCATTAAACTGTTATATCATTAGGTTTCATATATTATACCTTATCACTATAATACGTGCAGTTACGGAAATTCTCAGTTATGCTCCCGTTCCGCTTTGGCCCATTGTACAGTCCATCATTGTAGAAGTAATCGGAATCTGCGCATAAAGGCAAATAACAAAAAGAGAAAATTTATTCACTCATTCATAATATGCATAAATTATTATTAGAGATAAACGTGCTCATTCTAGCAGTTAGAAGTGTCGTGAGCACTTTTATCAGTCACCTGAAAAAATGCTTTCAGCTAAAGTTTCACTTTCCGCCTACACATTCTCACTTCTCATCCTAAAACTATGGGTATTTTATGTCATGTCCTCCCTCGAAAAAAATCTACCACAATTCATGAAAACTCCACCAAAATGTCAAACTGTAGTAGCAAATTAAATCGTTATACTTATGTATTTTTCACTTTGATGACTTCTCGTAAATTCATACAGTTTTTTTAATACCCTTCCTCCAACTCATTTATGTTAAATGAAGGTGAGGTCGTGAAATGGAGTCGTCAACTGTCAAATGATCGTGACACTGACAGAGAGATGTGTATTATCATTAGCTATTCATAATCTTCTTTTTTCCGGCCCAATACTGAAAAAAAAAATTTCAGTCACCTATTCTCTTCTTGAAATTCTCAGTGATAAACGCAAACTGTACACTCCTCGATATTATTTATGCATTAGTTTCCTCATAATATAGTACAGTGTTATGGTATGGTAATTCGATTTATGTCTGTGGACTTCAACTTGTCATGATGCATGCATGAGCAACCAAATTATTCATGAGAAAATGAGACGTTTTCTCTTTTAGAGGGAGAAAAACCGAACATGAACAACTTTCTTACATGCAAAAAAGCTCATACATTTTGTGAAAGTACAAAGACATGAGGATTTGAACTTGATGATTTGATTATGCATTCTACATGACTTACCTACACGACACATTAGTGTAAGCATACGCATGTATGAGCACAAAACGTATTAAAATAGGTTGGGATACACTATTATATACCTAACTTTCACCCTTCCATCACCTTACTTCGATGGGTCTTTATTTTACACATTATGATTATGACATTTAATCCATCCCTTTCACTCAAGTATCGTCATGAAATTACGCTTCCAGAAAAGTGTAACAAGTACAATGATATCTAATACATTCTAAAGCAAAACATGCCTTGCTTGTTTTCGTGTCTCATCAAGGCTTCTCAAAAATTAACTATATGATTATAAGTAAACATGTAATAAATTTTTCATTCGAGAACAAGAAATTGACATTTCCTTTCGGATTCGTTGACAGTGTTAATTTATTTTTCAAGAGAACAAAGTCATTGATTCCTATAGCCCGTTATGTACCAATATTCAAACGAAGGTCGTAAAATGAAAAATAAGATTGAAGAAAACACTGCTCACAAAAAGCTTAATTTTCGTACTACTTTTTGATGATGTGATTATGGAACAAACCTTTTGAGCTTGGAATTATGTCAGGATTTTTCTCCTCGGAATCATTTACTTCCACTCGGTACTCAGTTTTGGTAGCTTTAAGGGGTGGTGGATGTCTTGTGTCGGTTCTGAATTTTAAAGCCAAAACAATTCCTAGTGCCACGACAAGAAGTCCGCAAACCACGCCGACGCAAACTCCTAGGATCGGTGTTAGTTCAAAATCCACGGGTGATGCTAGATTTAAAAATAAAAAATGTTATGAAATAAACGCGTATTGTAATACAATAATTTTAGTGCACCTATTCTCATAATAAAAAACTACTGAAATTTTCTTTCAGTTTCTCGTATCAATGTTTGAATTTAAATGATTTACAATTATTCGAATTACAACTTTCTTCAAGATTAGAATCATTTATAAATGATTGAAAAGTTTTTCAAGCAATAAATGAGTTCAACTACATCGAATCATTTAAAAATAAGCAAATTTTTTGTTAAACAGAAAATATATATTTAACATCTTTAGGAAAATATTGTTGAGATTTCAAATATTTGAACGAGAACAAAGTCATAATTCTAAATAATCATCTTCAAGCTATTGACTCAGAATCAGCTACCAGCTAGCCAAATAAAGAACATTTGTATTAAATTTTAATTTGTATGCTCATAAAGAACGGTACTGTTGTGCTGGTGCAAGTGAGATGCTGTAACAATTGGGTAGCATGTACATACTTGGTTTACCTGTTCGTTTCTCCGCTTCCTGAATCGTTTGTGCCTCCAGACTAAAATTCTCCGAAGAACCCTTTCTATTGGATGCATGCACAAAAACCCTGAGAGCTTGACCAGGCTTCAGTCCATTGATTACGAAGAAAGGTATCTGAGATGTAAGGTTCCAAAGAAGACGTGAAGTCCCTGCGTCCACAATATCAGCATGGAATACTTGAGGCAAGCCACCGTCAAATCCTTCCATACATTCTACTTCCAGAGATTCTGAGGTTATATTTTGTGTTGTACAGTTGAATGGCGGATCGGGTTTTCCTATAAATTTCGAAAAAATAAACCATAAATTATAGCGTACTTATTTCGATTTTTAAAAAGTTAACTAATATTTTTTCTCATCTATAAGTAAATACATTCCTGTTCATTTCAAAGCAAAATCATGCGTGACACATTTAAAACGCATTTTTAGAAGGAAGCGAAGTCATAAATTCTTTTCATATACCAAACTAAAAGTGCAAAAAATACATTCCCTGCAAACTTAAATTATCCATTATTTTATAACATTATATACCAGTTGAATCATACGAACATTTAGATACAAGCAATGATGTGGTGAGTGTACATATTATGGAACGTGTTTACTGCAACAGTATAAAATGCAGTTAATTAAATTCATAAACTCAATTTGTATTTACTGAAGCTAAAAGTAGAAGTACTAGTTAAGTGAACGATATATACTTATATGCATTAAAATTGTAAATGTTTTAGTGTTATCGTTATGTTATATTTTATGTGTGATGGTGGTAGTGGTAGTAGTTGGTAGTTAGCTTCATAAAAACGATGTTTGATGTGGGATATATGAGTTATACCTATATAGTGATGACGGTAGATTCCATGACCAAAAGATGTGACGGATGCTCTCATCTTGAAACCTAAATATGTTATCATCATAAAATCATCGCCATTTGAATATTAACTCATTTTCGAAAAGCATAGAAAACATTAATTTTAGTTTGCAATGTTTTTAGAAAAATAAATCAGTGCAACATGCATGATATCTTATTTCATTATTTTTTGTAGCAAGTTTTTCTATGAAATTTCCTGCAAGCTTAACTCTAATATTTAGCGTTTCAAAACTATGCTTGATGAGAATCAAGAATTGATTTGTAACGTAACTAGCTACCTATTTGCTTGACTGCTAGATTTATGACTTGGTCTTGAACTCTGAACTCTATACTAACTGTTGCAATTTGCAAGTAAATAAATTTAAAATGTTACAATGTATTTTAGTAAAAATGCTTATATAAGTGCTTTTATATATAGGCTATAATATTATTCACTCTGCTAAACCGATACAATATATTATAGTTTTTATCTATTAATTTAATCACGATTGTAAAAAATAAATGTGTACAAAAATAATCCTGGTTTAAGGCACTATAATTTTTGAATCATGCCGCAAAAGCTTCCTTCTAGATTATTCACGTTATTAGAAAGTACTATACAATTTGTGAAAGTAATCATTAATCATGATGAAATGTTCATGCTCACCTGCAGCAATTATGTGGAACACGCATGGTTCCAGTTGCTGTCCAATGTCGTTGGTAGCCAGACACACCACAGAACCATAGTCTAGCTCTGTATGTGGCGTGTATCTCAAGACGCTTGATGATCCTAATTTGGGTGTAGATAGACGAGCCTGAAAATAGTTCCAAGTAAAATACTTTTTAGCGACAGAACCTCGATGTATTTCATAAAGAAACCTTTAAGAAACGACTTTCTCCATTTTGAAATAACTTTTCCATAAGAATTACATTATAGGTACATTGCACACGTTGGACAAATCACATATTTCTTGAAAAGTTTATCTAACTTTTACGAATTCGTGCTATATTTTTAGTGCTAAGTAAATTCACTGGTATGACTGGTGTACCATATCCAGAGAGGTTACACTACATTTTCACTTTTATCAATACAAACAAGCTACACTGACTGAATTCAAGTGAGTTTAGTTTGTTCAGTTAAGTAGGGTACTGACCTGGGGAACATCAATGCTGTCTGCACTGTTATTGAAAGCCCAGCGGAATTCCCTAGCCTTGGGATTCGCATCCACTTTGCATTCTATCTCGACCTGCTCTCCTTTTGCGACCCCGAATATACGCTTCTGTTCCGATTTGCAAATTGGTTTGTCTGTGAAAAAGAAAAGATAAACAAATGTAGACATTTGATAAGTGTACACATGTCTACAACGCTGTCGACAACGAAATCGATGGGTAGTATTGGCGAAAAGCTCAGGTGAAAACGAACTAAAAAGGTACTTTACATACACATCTTCCACCGCCATTAAAATTTAATGGTTTTCGAATCAATATTTGTAATTCACAAGGGCGTTTCACGGGAGCTGACACGATAAGCTCACAAGCTCTCAAATTGGACAGCAAGGGATAAATTACTTTTACAAGAAAAGTGTAATGAAACAAGAAACGGGGGAAAAAATTGGGAAATCAATATGGTCGTTACGAGAATGATCGTGAGTTGCACCAAATTCCTCTTTGTACGGTACGTACTCTTTCCACCCAATCCATTAAAATATTCTTAGTGTAATGTGCTTGCTTACACAAAGCACTCATTAATAATTAAAATGTGATATCGGTATAACTTACACATCACGCTCAACTCCACAGGATTAGATCTTCCTTCTCCTTCGATGTTTGTGGCTGTACATACATAAGTTCCTCCCGAAGCTCGTCTCACTCTTTGTAGCACAAGACTTTGATTAGACATAATTATCCCTGCTGAAGCATTATGCTGGACAATGTGACCCTGAAAATCCAAAAAAAAAATCAAATTAAGTTTTACTGCACCACAAACTATGTGGTAATACGATTGATAATATTCATTATAAGTTGTATATACTCCACTTTCACTTTCTGCAGAAACAATTATAATACTGTTGAAATTATAGATATGGGTCTAGGCTCTTAAAATTGTTTTTCTCGATGTTCATGTTCATAAGATAGACTTTCTCTTTTTTGATACAAATTATATTTTCTTCGTCTTAAGATTTCAAAGAAAAGCAACAAAAAGAGATAATGTCAATATGCCATGTATGCTCGTTTTGTGTAAATCCCATAAAGGAACTTTCCCCTAAGAAAACGGGACTTCTTTTAAGATATTAGCAAATAATCTATTAGTTTTTTGCTGACGCAGATTTATCAGATTTATCATGTGTGGATACTCCTTTTATCCTGCCATATATCCTTCAAAATGCTCATGAAAAAGCTATTCTCTGTAATATGCTGACTCTGACGCTACATGAACACGATTTTGTTGATTGAAACAT
This sequence comes from Entomobrya cf. arborea Gr-Col-00668, assembly GCA_034699025.1. NCBI lineage: Eukaryota > Metazoa > Arthropoda > Collembola > Entomobryomorpha > Entomobryidae > Entomobrya > Entomobrya cf. arborea Gr-Col-00668. The sequence continues at coordinate 33,228 of JAQIWN010000037.1, read as the reverse complement.
GCTGCTTGTTTCGTCATGTAAAGCAAAAAAAAAAAACAATTTCCGCTAGTCAGAACTATGTAGCTACTTATACGTGTACAATTTGAAGGATTTTGATAATCTGATGAAATGAATTTTATTCTTGATGAAATACGCTACGCAAAAATTGTAAAGCTAAAGGTGTTACGCTGTCTTATTAGAGTCCTTGGCCATAAAAATATATGCGAAACGCCCAATTCAAATTCCATTGAAATTCTTTGAAATGAAGGATTTTAGGAGCAACAAACTATGAACTGAAGTTATTTTTACACACGAATGTTTCATACATGTGTATTTCCAGTATTTAATTAGACATACACATATTTTGAAATCTTAATTTAAAATAAATGATAAACCACCAATCTATAGTGTTAGAATTAATTAACGAACATGATTAAATTAAATCTACATACATAAAAACAGTAATGAAATCAACAAACCAGAGTAGTTAATATTATCTGATCATGTCAAATTTAGCAAATTTATGAGTTTCGATCGTTTTCGCTATCGATGTTTCTCTAACAAACCCCAAACATTCGTGCCATGTAACAGACTAATCTATATTTAATAGAGTCTAGACTCTAGACTGACCAGAAATTCTAAGAAATGTTTTGAGAGCTAACTATACAATACATATAATATATCTTTGTTTTATGATCGAATCGGATTCTTGCATAACGCTGGAAAAACATGTTTTTAACTTTTGCTTTTGTAAAAATAAATACACGAAAAAGTAAAATGACTTTCCAATAATCAAAAATTTTATCACAATCACAACTAACTCAATCTAACATCATAGTATACGAGTTTGCTATATGGTTATGCTTAAACGAAGCCAAAAGGCAGTCCTGTGAAACACCTGCACCTGGGATAGACTATGCCAAAAAAAATAGTAAAATTATATTTTTGATGAACAAGATGATATTGTTTGGCCTTCAGATGCCAATTAATAAGTTTGGTTTCAGTCACTTCTAAGATAGCAATAATAAACCTTTTCATACAACTTTCGAATGAGTTGTTACGTGAAGGAAAAAAAATCAATTGTAAAATATTCCTTGAATTACTTTTGATTTGAACAGTTCTTGCCTTTGAGCAATTCAAGTTTGGATAGTCTGAGGAAACAATTTTTTAGTATATAAAATTGTTCTAGAGTCCAAACGTTTAAATAAATGTTATGTTTAAAAAATTAAATTTCATTTCCAAACTGGTATGATGTAAACAATTGTAACAGAGACTATATAGTTCGTTACGTTGTAAAAATCTATAATCATATCATATGAATATGATATACACCTGAGAGCCATAGTAGAGAGACGAATAACTTTAACTAATATAACGAAATATAATTGATGTTACATACTCCATGTAAGCAGGAAATATTGCGTGCTTAAATATTTCGCAACCGAAGTAACTACACAAATAATTTTAGACGCCTCATCATCAAGAGTGTACATATATTTTTTAAATCTCTTGAGTCTCACAACTCAAATCAAAGACAACACGTGTACAAAAGTACGCAATATTTAGTTCATATCCTTCAAAGCAGCTGGTAGAAGTGACATCAGTACCGAGCACTTTCATCTGTACACATGTAACCCTTTGTGTCTTCGTTTAGTAGCATTTTACTTATCTTTTGCTCGAAAGGAGATACAAAGCTAAGTTGAAGAGAAAGCAGAAGTAAAGCACACACAAAGTGCTTCTAAGAAGGTTTTCCATTTTAAAGGAATTTCCGGACACACAAATCCACTCTCAGTCACACACGCTTTCTCCTGCTTTCCCACTCCAGTCAGCGTGTTTATTAAGCCCTCTGCGTGCATGGCAGTTTGTCTAAGGGAACCAGATAAAGACTTATTCCTGTGAGTTTTTCCTTTGCTTATGTGACGAAAACGGGGACGATGATGGTGATGAATACGCCTGCTTGCGTGAGTAAAGTCAAAGAGCAAAGAAATCAAGTTGGGAAAAGCCAAGAACCCTTAAGAAAAGGACTCAAACGTGAAGTAAGGCACACCAAGTTAAGTAGTGATTGAAGGAGTCTGTAGATATGCATACTCACTCAGTCAGGAATACAAATATAACTTTTTAAGAAAATGTGAAAGTCAGAGAGAGAGAGAGAGAGAGAGAGAGAGAGAGAGAGAGAGAGAGAGAGTACCAAGGAATTAAGCCATGAGAACTGAAATGAGTAAATGCAATGCATGAACGACTACAGATGTTCCAAATGTTTTAATATTATGCTGCTTCTTGTGATACGAGACAAAATCTACGGCTCACAAACACACATCTTCACTCCCATAATATGCAGATTAGTTTCCTTTTTGGACTACATTTCACGTGTGAAGAAGATGATTAGAACTCCATGAATGTTCACAGTTTACCTTGAGGAAATTAAATGGTCTTTTCACTGGTTTCACATTTGTGCCCTGACGAAATCACTGCTCTCTCTTCTTTAAATCATGCAATCCGCAATATGGATCCATAAAGTAAACATGTTGTACGCAAATATGCACCATGGGTGAAAAAACTAGGAATATGCCGAGTAAAGTATTATTTTTAGATTCCACCCTGAACATGTTCTATAAAATGCATCTATTCGACATGTCAAAAATCATTCATTTCTTCAGAATCCAAGGTTAAAGCATTCTACTTTTTTGCTTTATATGCTAGTTTTCTTTGAAATTCTGTTTTATTCCAGTTATGATCACTCTTTTCCATGTCCCTCTGTTAATTTACGCTTTGAAGCCGCTGCTCAGTGCGTGTGTACGATGTAATAAACCAACCCATAATTAACACCCACACACCCTTCGAAATGTGTGCCGATGCCGAATAGTAGTGTTAAATAAAAATGTTTTAAAAATAAAAAAATGCATGTATCGCGAGCTTTCATCTTGCTTTAAAACATGTAAAGGAGTAAACATGAAAATAGGAAAATAGTACAGGTACGTAATGCCTTCCAATTTTGAATCATGGTAATGTCAGTGGTGCAAGCTGCTAATAACAGTAATAAATTACAATGAATTATATAGAATCGAATTAACTTGCAAAACTTACGTTATGCTCCCAAACAACTTTGTACACCCACGGATTAGCATGAATTATACACTCCAGGTAGACATCTCCTCCTTCTCGAATATTATCTGGGTCTAGATTGGAGCCCAATTTTAGCGTGAGGATTGGTACAACTGCAAAAAGAAAAAAAGTTGAAGTATAAATAAAACACCTATAAATGGTTCATATAATAATCTATACATGATGAAGTTATTACAATTACAAAGAACGTAAACAATTTTTTTTACGTTGAATAACTTAAAAAAATATTACACACTACGCATGAAAAACTGGCAGAGTGAGAGTGAACCATATGGTGAATTTACAAACTTTCACATTTCATCATACATTTATGAATTTATAACTCTTCAAAGAGTGTAAAATGAGCACATTCATTCACATAACTAAACTTTTATGCCAATTGCTACTTATAATGAAGCGTTGTTAAATAAAAATAGCTCAAAACGTTGCAATTAGAGAGTATCCATGTTGGATCGGAATAATGGATAACGAAAAGGAGTAAACATTATTTGCATAATTATTACAGGTTAAGCGTGTTTCTTCTAAAAAATGTTGCAATATGGATATTGCTCAACCATTTTTGTAAGTGCTTCAAAGGAAAAAATATCTTACTTCATCACTTTGTACATATGCATTATGCATTACACATATACATCTGCTACACCGGTCATGACTTTGGGGGTATTTCGTAAGACCCCTCAAAGAAAAATTACACCCAAAAAATTGTATGCATATAATAATATATATGTGTTTTTACAGTTCTTACTAAAGTGCATTAAAAAGGAAAAAATAATAATTTCTTGAAGGAAAGATTTTGAAGCAGATCGCGTTATGCTCTTGCGAGAGAACTATGATAAAGTCAGTGGGAATCCAAACGGAAAGAGTAAGCATTTTCAGAAACCACCCACTGAGCCTTTCACTGTCAAGCACAAAAAGATACTTTTAAAAAACTGTTTGTATACGTGTATATTATTCTAGTGCTGTCACCGTCACCAGCAGCATATCCGAACAAAAATCTATATTGATATGGCACATAAAATATATATGATACCATCATCACTATCGCCCACCATCATGTAATATTATTTTGTGCATAATCTTTTTTTTACAGTCACCAACATTATCTCCACATCATCACTTTCTGTTGAAATAATTTTGCTACATTCCAGCCAGACAGTCATTTCAGCAGGAAACATTAGTGAGTACAACGATACGTTAACTTTCACTCTCTATAAGCTTTCTGGCGAAATTGACGATGAAATGAAAATTATGTTTTTACGAATGACTTTCTTTCTTTCTTTCTTTCACAGGCTAAAACTTATACAAGCGGTGATGGTGGTGGTGGTCGTCATCATCATCATCGTGAAATGACTGAATAGATTTTCCCTTTCTTCACACTTTCTATTTTCTTTTTCAGCGACAGACATTATTGTTCCTGTTATGTTTGGGGTGGGGAAAATGTGGATGTTATGCTGTTAGTTAGTGGATTTTCATATTTCATGAGTTTATAATATATACGCGTTCAAAATATACACTCTACATAAACAAAAAACATTAGCAATGTTGTATAAATATAGTCATTGTGTTTAGTTGCTGCAGTTATAGTACATAAAAATATTAAAATGACAAGTGTGGTTTAGTTATACTAATATGACAGTTATACTGCTTCATATGATACACGTGTATTTTATGGCTCCATAGTTCTGTCGTCCTGAAAATATATTATAGCCCATTTTTGTGAAGGGGTAAAAGCATCTTCCTTTCCTTGTTGTAATTTTTATAGTTCTTCATTATTTCATAATGTAATGTAGCATTTTACGAGACAGATTCATAGTACATTTGGCGGAAAAAATAATACTGTTGGTATGCTATCTGGCTGCAGCTGCTATTTAAGATGGAGAAAAATTGTAATCAAAAATGAAAGTGGAACAAGCTCTTCTAGGCCATCACTACAAAATAGTGAATGGTTATAGCAGTCGTTGGAACTGTAATAGCTTAAGATTGTTATTTTTGTCGAAATAATTCTACATCGCCTAGTCATCATTGCATCGTGAAGGTTCGTATATGTACAACATATTCTGATCTTATATAGAATTCTCTGATTCCTATTTCGCTCAGAAATAATGGTTCTATATTTAAAAGCGTGTACGAACAGGAATATTCCTTAGATGCACTACAGCAGTATTGAATATTGACAGATAAATATTGTATTAAAATTTGTACATTGACTAATGATTTAATAGATCTATGAACTAAAATATTCTGAAAGAATCTTTATTTGTATTTTTGTTCACTTCATGTTCTATGAAATCTCTTTACAATCCATAGTGAAAAAATTGAAATATAATATACAAGTTGAACACAAGCTGGGCTGGGATGTTGCAAATATCATGCATCGCAAATATATTCTGGCATATTCCTTTCCTGACAATCGTGTTTACAACTTTATAAAATGAAACACTACATACCACAAGATAAACCGAAAACTTATGTTGAGTTATCGATATCGGTGTAACTATACACTATGTGTGCTGTATGTATTTTACATTTAATTTAGGGCTTTTTTAATTAATGAAATTAGAGAGGTACCAATGTAACTTGAGGCAGAAGGGAATTGCAAATATCGACATAGGAAGAATGAAACCGAGATAATAAAAAAATCTTTACTGCTGATTGTTTACTAACTCTCAGTTTTCCCTTACGAGGTTCAATACAAATTAAATTAACCAACAATAATGTGTGCACAGGTTATAGACTTACTCTACGCAGAATAAACAACTTTTATTCACAATTCACAGATATAAACTTGCCATTTTTAAATAATTGATTCAATCATGTAACCTGAACATGAACAGTTTGGCAAAAACCCACTTTAATAAAATGCCCACAAGAATTACTCACATGTACCGTAGTATACTATGCTTTATGGACTTCAATGTATATTCACTGTGCTGATTTAGTGTAATAAAACCTAAGCCATAAAATTTAACCAGCTCCTATTGTCTAACCCTAACCCATTTCATTTTCCTCTAAATGAATATGCACTCTGTAACATGAAACACAACAAAACATAAAAATCAGCGTGCTACATCATTTTCACCAGTTCTACTTTCTAAATTACAAACACGTGGCAGGGCAGTCACAGTGTCAAAAAAAGTCGAAATATTCCTTCACCTTTCTCTTTTCTCTCCTCACTCATTGTAGTTTCAAGGTTCACTAAAGTTCACAACTAAAATGTTTGTTTTTACTTGGTTGCATCGATTTATGTCTTCTGTCAGATTACTTACGATCAGACTTGCATCATTGTTTTTAGTCTTTATCTAGATGTACTGTACACTCTTGCATTTTACATTTTGCTTTACATAATTATGTAATTTCTACTATGAGTCGAGCAGACTAATTTCAGAATGTTTTACTAATTTTAACCCATCACACTAATAATGGCAGCCAAGCCCAATCCTTTCACTGCACAATCCAGTTTTAACCCTAGAATTATGTACATTCTCACTCCGCTGCGGCATGATGCAGCCTCAGTCTCATTGTTTTTACGGAAGAATTAAATATAAATACGTGATAAATGAGTCTAGGTTAGAGGAAAATCCACTGATTCATCTTGGTCATGATCATCATTCACAGTTCATTCACTTGGGGAAACATCCAAAAATAACTTCTCATTTTATGACTCTTGCATCCCTGCAACAGTCCAGCTTCCCCTTCATCAATTCCCTTTCTTCTGTAATATATAAAGCACTGCACCTAGTAACTCTTCAGTGCAATAATTTCTCTCAAAATCCAAAGCAAGCTAAAACACACAGAAACTCCGTAATTCAATTAAATCTATATAGCTTTGTGTACTTACACGTCAGTCAGTGATGCTACTATTGTACTATGTAGTAAACTAATAATAATGAGGTAAGTTGAATACCTAGTCTTACTGCTGTTAGATGCAGTCAAAATGCATGAAGGGGGAAAATGTTGCTTTCCAAATCGAACGCCAACAGAAAGGAAGAAAGAAGCCTTTCAAACTTTTAGTTGATGATGGTGAAACAAAAGGGGGATAATATCTAACATGATGACTTGTAGAAAAATTGATGGAAAAGTGAAAATGCAAACGGTACACTGCTGCAAAATGTTCATCACCATCTGTGCTGTAAATTATAAATGCCAGATTATCATGCAATCGGGATAGTTGCATGATGCAGTTTGCTCATCTTAAAATAAGCGTCTACTTGTATTTCTCATCTCAACGCAATTTCTTAACTTATAATATGTGTTTTTAATAATGTTTACACACGTGAAGTTTTACTTTAAAGAGCTTCGAATGACTAGTACATACGCATTTATAGTAGTTTTTATAGTGGACTGGATATGTATATAATTGCATAGAATTTTACTGTACTCTCTGCTTTAAGTAAAAATCTACGAAGGAATTCAATTTAAAATACCGAAGAAAATTTCAAACAACGAACTTTGTTTCCTCAGACCGGTGGGAAGAAATACAAAAGAGAAAGAAGTGTGTGCTTTCGTTCATAGATCCGGACGAATCCTGCAGTTTATAGAATGTGAAAGTAATGGGATCCCAAACAAGCGCTAACGCATGGCAGTAGACCTAGTGACACTTTGGCAGAAAATAAAGCACGTTGCGTGATGATTTGAACTAAGGATTTGTTGTCGTCTTAAATCACATAATGTGTATTTACTTTTCTCTTTTCTGTATGTATGTATGTGCAGTGCAGTTTAAACCATAGCCAATCCAAAAGTCTAGACGGGAAGGAAAATAAAGTTCACGTCATCTTTAGTCTTGGAAAGAGGAAGCCCTTTAGACGCGCCTTGTTCTTCCACTACAATTGCATCAGCAGCGGAACACGAGAATACTCTCTTGAACTCATTCTTAATTACTTTTCCTGTATATTTTAGTGTTTTTTGAATGCTTAGCTTAGCATGCATTTAGTTCATCATCTAAAATTCCATTTCTATCTAAACTCATTTTGATGTTTTTCATGCTCATGATGATGCTGGCAGTTAAATGCTTCCACTTTCAAGAAATCATGAGCGCAGCTACCACTATGCTACCACAACAAGTATGAAGTTTTTTTTATCATGTGATATATATTTGAGAAAAGAAGTTCCTTGGGTGCAGTTGAAATGCTCAAAACTTTTTCGGTTTTGGTCCTCACTCAAACTAAAAGTGCACTTTTTCTTCACACCACTACATACACAAACGAATTCATTCAAATTGACTTTTGCTAAGAGAAAAAATTTACTTTTTAGTATATGTATTAGTATCTTGCTGTAATGAAACCCGTAAAAAGTACTCTTGATCTGCTAAACATGGAAATCAAGTCCACTGAGACCAATAATGGTGCCGACACAACTATATATTTATATTCACTCACTTCTCCGAGCATTTTCTGACTTTCTCCAAAATTGTTTTAAAAAACATTCTCAGGATGGATATATTATATGAGGTGTAGAAAATGAAATTGCTTGGTTGTATTTTCTGTTTTTATTATGCCTTAAAATTGTACAACAAAACGAGAAAGTCCATTTTTCTTTGTTACATTTCTACTGCATTGCGTTGCAATATAATGTGGTGGTGAAAGCGGAACAAAATACTTGTAATTCAGGTAGGCAGATAAAAATGGAAACGTCAACCATTTTTTCCCTCAAATAATGCTGGTACTGCTGCACAAGAGGTATATTGATGTAGAAAGACGGATAACAAAAATGAAATTTTGCAACAAAACACAAAACTGTGAACGAATGCAGTCATGTATATTTGATATGTACATATGTGCCGTATTACTTCCACTTTCCCGCTTTTCTAATGCAGCTGCTGCATGAATGAAAGTGCAGAACAACGTAGTAGTATACATATTCCCGAACATTTAATATTACACCCCCTCACCAGTAGAGAAAAATACTCTTCTGTCGCTTCTATACAATTTTTATAATAAGAATATCAAGATGCAATGCAAAGTGTATAAGAATATTGTTACTTTCTTTCTGTTGTACTAAGAGACAGAGCTCATTTGTTCGCTCCACTTGCTACACTACCATTGCTTCTTATTCTACTTCCTTTCAAAACGTGTCTTTTACTTTTCTCCTTGTATGTACACACACACACCAGCTTGCTTCCTGCTTTTTCTAGTCTTCCTCTCTTTTCTTTTGTTTTACTTTCGCTTCAAGACAAAAAAAACTCTTGAAATTGCTCTTTGACGCTTTTTCTACCATCCAACCGTATAACTACTACAACAACACAAGAGTAGTAGTAACAGCAGCAGTTTTCCCTTTTTCTGTATTCCATTTTTTTATATTTACTCACTTTGCGTGGAGACTCTTCAGAATATTTTTTGTCAGAGAAAAAATTGAGTTCCTTTTCATATGAATATTGCAATATGACCATAGAGAGAGAAAAAAACGAAAGTGAATAGTTGTAAGAGACTTCTTTTTAGCGAAGACGTAATAGTGCAGCGCAGTACACGTATAAATTTGTGTTGTTGTACGTTTATTATTATTATGTGTCGTAATGTTGTGGACTACAACAAAACTATTGTTTCCAAATTACATTCAGTTCCTTATTCCATACATCTAGAGCTTTAATGTTCACCAAAAAAAAGTACAATTTTTTGTTCTCGTATCATCGTCAATACTCTCTTATTTTTTGGTAGTGTTGTATGATGAAACCTTCTATATTACTGCATTTTGCGACTATGCAATGCAATATCATTGCTAGCATGAGAATCGGCATTAGAAAAACAATAATGTGTCAATGTATCCACGCACAGTAGTATATGTTATAATACATATACATATTTATACGCTTTTCTGTAATTTGAGTTGTACTTTGTGCTTTCTTGTAAGATTACAGACTTCTTTGGAAGAAACGAGAAAATATTATGGCTCTTATGGGCTGGATCTTTTTGGTATTGAAATGATGGTAACGGTGAAATGGTGTAGTGGTCCCGCCTTTCTATCTTTACAGGACTACATAAAAGTCATGCAATCATAATAAGAAAAAACGCATAATTCTATTACGTTTTGGTATTTTTGAGTTACAATACAAGTAAGCCTTATTCACTGATGCTATGTACCATTCATACTGTTTTTAAGTGTATTTTATTTTTTGAGGGAGATGGGTGTACATACTGGGTACTTCATCACGGAGAAATTCAAGTATAGAAGAAGAGCAAAACACGGAAGTCAATTCTATTTCTTTTATTTTCCGTCTCGTGCTCATTTTTGTCTTGATCATTATTGTACATTATATTTTGTCTTTATTTTATTTTATTTCTTTTGTTTCCTTTATGTCGTTGTCACCACAAAAAGCATGAAAAAGAAGTAGAAAGGGAGTATCGTCTGAAAACGTAAGAAAATGAGGAAGAGAGACAGCAGGAGGGGCTGCCATCGAATGGGCGAATATAAGAATACATTGCAATGTGCGTGCAAGCAATGGATTTACAATGTCATCTATTTTCAAAGGAACTTCATACCATCGGGAAGGAAATCGTATGAATGTAATGCTCAAAAAATGTAGAGATGGATTATGGTAAAATGTAAAAAAATGTGAGCTAACCGGATACCTGTACTATTCCAAAAAAATGACTGAAATTTCAATAGATATACTTGTACAAGGCATCTATGAAGGACAATAATATTCTTATTTACTACGTTTTATTCTATTTATGGGAAATGGTTTTCGATGTGAAATATTATTTGAGTGCCATTCTTTATAGTAAATATAGGTATAACAATATGCGTGTCAGAAGACAAATGGTATTGCAATGCATTTTTGAGAGAAAAAAACGCCCAGATGTCATTTGCTATTCACTTCTTTCATTCTTTCATGCATAATGTCGCACTTTTCTTCCTTCTTTCTATTTAACTTTTCATCTTGGTCTGCGTTACGGCTTATAAAGCCATATTATACACTCTTTTATAGATTCATAATATGCATTTACCAACATAATGTGACTGGTGACAGTTTTGACGCAAAGTATTCAGCCTCTTTTCATTTTGATGTTATATCATCTTCTCTACACACAAGTCTACAAACTTAAGTAATAAGTGAAGATTGTAGACTATTTCTCCATAAACTATAGGTTGTTTGCGTGTAAAAGTGGCAAAAACGTGTTCTTGTGTTTAAAAAGCATGAAAAGGAAGAAATGCATCAACCTTTTTTGCCGCTGACTGATTTTTAGACGAGTAACAGCGAAAGAAGGGAAAACGTCATGAGATGATGAAATACTTGGAAAACGGATGAAGCTCACACACAAAAAGCTTCTAGGAAGAAAATAAAGAAGAAAAAGTAAAGAAAACGTATCTTTTCGTTCATTTTTCTTGTTACATTACAAACGTTTTTTTATTTTAAAAAATATTGATGTTGGACGGACTACACGTGAATTGCTTGGCAGCTCCCAAAAGAATCGTCCATTTGTTCATGTACTTTTAGTGGCTATCTGTTGTTTTTTTGAGGTTCACTAAAGCATTACAGAGGAAAATGTAGTCTGGTGTTTTTCCCTTTTCTGCACTACACCGTTACCATCACTTGCCATTTACAGCAAAAACATTTTGGAAGGAATCATGCAGAGCAATATGAAATGCTGCATACATTAGATTCGATTCAGAGAAACGGATAAAAAAATAAAATCTTTTTGAAAGGATGAAGAATATGGATTTCTGGCAGGAAATGTATTGAAAATGAAATAGTATTAATGCTATATCCTACACACCTTTTCCACCTTCTCAACTTTCAACGAAGCGAATAAAAACCCCGAAGGGGAGAGGCGTTTATAAATACAGACACATATATACCTATACACATTTTTTGTCTGCATTCTACATAACAAAAAAATCTTAAAAGTAAATATAAAAGAATGGAAAGTATTTTACTGGCTTGAGTGTGTATGCATGTCTGTCTGCCCTTGTAATAAAGTGTTTTGACATTCTGCCATGTGAGTATTGCCTAGTCGTCAGGAAAATATTGAACAGAAAGAAGAAAGACGAGAGGCAATGAAGAAAGAAAAAAAATGGAAGGGGAAAGCCGGTGAGAAAAGGTGTGTGAGATGGAGTGAATGACGAGCCATAACAGAAGTCTGCTGGATTGGATGGCATAACAAGTTTTTTCTTACAACGCAGATTCCCTGTCTGGTCTGGCTTATTGGGTTTTGTTGGCTTTTTTGAGTGATGCGTTTCTTCCACAAAAATGGCAGCAGCCATACGGGGAAATGATGAGGATGAAGGTTGCAAGTTGTGAAGAAACGGTGAAAAAATGATGAAAGAGACGCCGGGTGGTGGTAGTTGGCGGTTTATATGATTGTACTGGTGACTGGAAAAGCAGTAGAGGATGTCGACGCGTGTGGGGGAAGGATAGGAGGATGAAGTCGTGAACAAGCTTCAGTCAGGATTTCATGTGTAGAAAAAGAATCACCTGTGTAATGCGGATAATACAAGAACGCATAATAATATTTTGATGTATAATATTATTTTTTATGTGAAATGAAGTGAGAGAGGCATACAACGACGGATTCCCAGAGCAAGTCAACAATTTGAATCAAGGTAAAATTTGCCCATGGGCATGTATGAGAGTCATGTCAAAATCCCATTTCAAATATTTTAGCTGATCCGACCCCGGACATGCATTCCTGAAGCCCGGAGGAGCGAGTCACGATAAAAACGCGTTTATTCTACTTTCTGCATTGTGCGATTCTGCATATATGTAGTGTATAATACAATATGATGGAGGTCCTCTAACCAAACTCATTCTTGATTTGGTATAGTAATATATTAAATGCCAACCAATAACTGTGTAGCGGTACATTTATGACAAAAGTGAAAATAATGCACTTGCAATGTACATCAACAATGGGTTTAACACGTCATATAAAAATGTTTGTGATGTGAAAGCAGTTGTAGTTTACTTATATACAAAACTGAACCAAGAAACGTAATTGTATTAAATAGAGATGCGTATTAATGTTATGATTAATAATCGTAATGTTATTAATGTTATGCGTATTAATCTACAGTAAAGTAAATTTAATTTTAATTTTAACGAATTACGACAGCAAATATCGCATAATGATTACAAAGACGTACAAGGTTAGTCTAGGCTGACTTTACAAAGACTTTGAACATAAAAGTTTTTCAAACTGAAAGTTTAATGTTTGAACAAGCGTAAAAGCATAAACAACTGGCGTGAAACACATTTTAACGTAAAAACTTTTACTGATATTTTTATTAGGAGAAAGTGAAAAATGAGTGCTTTCTCAAGGTTGCTTTGATGTTTTCATCCGGGCTGCAGTCAGGTGTCAACGGCATTTGTCACCACTGCCACCACCTGCCTACTGGTGAGTGGTGTCATGGCGGTGAATGTTTTACTTCGCGTGCGTGTGCTATCGCTACAATGTCGTTGTTGTCTTGAGATGAACTGTAGCTTTTTTCCAGACCACACCTCATCATTCCAGCTGAACACGAAGGCAAACACACTTCAATCCCGGTTTTTTAATGGATTCGTGGCTGCCTTTCTTCTATTTTTCAATTTCAACCTTCGTTTCGTCATTGCTAATTACCATTCGCTTAAAATGTGTTTAAATTCGTCATACAGAAGCAACACAATAGCTCCACCAGTGCTTCTGAACAGATTAGCAAAGGCTCCCCGATAAAAAGAATGCATCCCTTCTTCCTTAATAATATATTTCAAGCATCCCACAGCAGTCGTATATGGTCTTTCTGCACGAGGTTTTCCTGCCTGCATCATCATCCGCCTTCTCACTGTATCAAAAGGATAACTGATTATCCCTGCTACTGCCACTGCACTCTGAGCCATGATCCATTTAAAGTAAAAAGGTATGTCATCAGGATCATCAAAAAGTGTTCCTTTAGCTGTATCATACATTCCATAGTAGAAAGCGCGATACACCGCAATCCCTACGATTGATAATCTGTATCCTTTGTAAATTCCAGTAATCCCATCCGTTTTGATTGTTTTCCTGAGACAGTCCTTCACTCCTTTGTACTGCCTTACTTTCTTGTTCTTTTTCCCAGGCGGACAGTTTTCCGTTTCCACTTTGCATCCAACGTCTGCTGCGATTCTTGTCTTGCAAAAGTCAAGGGGATATACAATAGTTAAGGAAAGCACACCAGCAGTCCCTCCCGCAGCCAAATTACCCATCATAAACCTCCAAAACTGTGTTTTCTCATTTACACCTTCCAGAAACAGTGGACGTAGGTGGTCTTTGAAAGCAAAGTTAAACGCTTGAAGGGGAAACGCACGCATGATATTGATAGAGTTGCCTCGCCAAAAGCTGGTGAAGCCCTGCTCTCTTGGAATTCTCTTTAAACAGTCGATAATCCCTTTGTACCGGTCTTTTTGGTCAATTTGCTGGGATGAGTGCTGAACTTGAAGAATCAGCTTGGTTCGCTCCAGAGGGGCTATTGCAGTCTCGGCTATTGAGGAGGCGATCCCACCAGCTAGAAAATCTTTTATGAAAGAGGACATGTTCTCTCAACCAAGATTTTACTACGAAGTAAACTATACTATTACTCTTCTTCCAGTTTCTTATTCTTCTTAACGTTGTTATTGCAAAAGGCATCAATGATTGTGAATAAAGTAGACTTCCATGCAACATTGCACAATATTCTAGCCCACGAGTAGGAAGTAAAACAATCCACGGTTGGGATGATATTTGCTACTTGCTTGCGGGTACCCAAGGCCTCGTCCAGCTTTAGTCATGATGAAGCTCTCATACTTTCTAGTGGATGAAGAGGATGAATTATTGCACTATTTTGCCAAGGAATTGGTCAGAATTTTAAGGTTCACTCCAGAGGAAACCCATATGTAAATGTGCGTCAATGCACGTTGGCAACCAGAAATGATTTATGTTTGCTTGACAAAGAGGAAGAGTGAGGAGCACCGTTGTATTTTGCAATTCACCACATAGCACAACGCTCGAAAGCGCACGTCGTACGTTTGAAATATCTCCAAATCTCATGGATGACCATTTCATTCTGACTGTGAGAGAATTTGGGCTTGGTACGTTTTCATTCTATATTTTTTGCTTTGATTTTCAAATCCTTATAAATACTTCATGATGGTGAGCAGCTACGTATACCGAGCTGAATTTGCTTTTCTAGAGTGGCATTATTTTACAGTGAAGATGTGCGCTAAATTTTGCAGTCTATGTAAAGGAAAGTGGTCATATATCATGCGAGTCAAATTTGAAATAAAAAAATCCAACAAATCCATATCCCTTTGCCAATTTTAAGTCTGAACATCTCATCACATCACATATGTGTACCTTTCCTATATATTATGCATTTTATGAGCCTCTGGCTCACTAGTAGACGTCTCATATCGTTACTCATGCTTTCTACATGCTAACCATGTATCACCACCATAAATAAAATTGGTGTTTTTTTTGAATTTTTCTATTCTCTGTATGTGTGCACATAATAAAGTACAAATTGTGTGGTCCTTTGTACTCTCTGCCTTTCTGCGTGTGTATATTCACTTTGATTTTTATGTTTAGCTATAAAGAATGAAGAAAGAAAAAAAATCGATCAAGCTTTTTTTCACGTACAAAATACAGCCAATTTCCACGAGTCCTCTAGAGCACTTCCTTCCAATCGAGTGTTTTCTGCTCTACACGTCAAAGATTTCCCGTGGTCACCGACACGAGGGGTCAATTTCAGCACCGACGTTGAGATATTCCCTGTGGGCGACACCTGCTCATTCAAAAGAAGGAAAAAAAGAACAAAACACAGTGAGTAAAGTTAAATCAGTCAGTCAATGTATTTTCTTTCTCAAGCTTTACTACAAGTTTAAGTTTTACTTTCATTACACCATAAAAAACTTTGTTGACAAGTCAGCACTTTATATATAGAATTCAAGTTGTGGAGAAAAGAATAATTAAAGAGAAGAGAAAGCCTTGGCTGGGACAAAAAAAAGGTGAATGGTGTTGTTGAGTTTGTGGAGGTGTTATATGAGCCTAGTTGATGATCAATGAAGTTTGATGAAAAAAGTTATTACTAAATTGTACATGCTACACGAATGAAACGATAACTCTTTGTTGACGGAATAGTGTCTACAACACATGGCGGGAGCTAAACACTTGGAAGAATAAAGGATATGGAAGAATAGCTAGTCTGAATTTCGTATGCTTTCCTCCACCTCCATTTAAATACATTAGTTCGGGTACAAAACAAACTTGGTTAGCAACCTGTTCTCATTTGAAAAGCATTCTAGTATGTCGCTAGTAACAATTTCGGGTATCCAAGATTCGCATACGAACAGGGACCTTTAACATCGGCTCCTATTCTTCCATATCCTTTATTCTTCCTAGGCTAAACACGCAATACGATATGAAGTAAATAAAATACGCCTGGAGTCTGTAGTTTAAGAATATATATTTAGAATGAAGTTACCTCATATTATATTCGTAAGTCTGGGGGCTATAACACATAAAAATATAAAATACCTTTTATTCTAAGATTAAGCTTGAAGAAATGTAAACTTTATTGACATGAAAGTCTATAAATGAAATCATCATGCAATGCAATAGAAAACTCGAAATTTAGATTAATCTAACCAAAAATAAATGTCAATGTCACGTACAATTTCTACCGAAACCTTGAAACGAACTTTCTCGATTCAAAAATAAAACAATATAAATTCATTATTGAAGTGCAGATTTTTATTTAAAATGTGCTTCTTCACTCAAATACGAAATTAAAAGCCAACCAACTATTATCGCAAATTCCGTGTCACAATTGGATTTCTGGACTATCATTCATCCAAGCATTCTAGCCCGCATGTATTTTCTTGTACAAAATGTCAAAACTTTTGAGAAAAAAGTACACATGACTGCAATTTCAACGTATTAGATTTGTGACTGTCTATAACAAGTCAAAGATTAAGTTGCAAGCAGAAAGTTAATGCAAAAACAATATGTCGCTTTAAGAGTAAAAGTAAAGACTGACTCTGAATCATTAAGCTTTCTCTTAATATACTTTTTACAGCAGGTTTTTATGGAACCCTTGATGGATTCAACAACTTATTTTTATTGCTTTTCCGTCTTTCGTCCGTTCGCTAATAAGTTCCCGTGTATACGTTTTAAAACCACTTATTGTACATCTACTGTATCCGTAAATCAAAAAGCCCAGTGTGATTAGAGGTTAAACAAAATTTCTACCGCTACATCTATCATCATAATACTTATTTACTTGTTGCGTTAAGTTGAACGAAAATAGAAATATAGCAGTGTTGTTAGTAAAATTAGGCAAATAAATTAAAGAACTATTTTTATCATGTAAATATGTCAATTCACATTACGATTACGATACAATATCGAATGCTGCCACAGAGAAACAATGAAAACGCTAGTATGACCATAAGATTTTAAACGGACTTTTCTAAGAAATTTTTACCGCAGTAATCCGTCCTTACAGAGCTATCAGATTCTAAACTAGTTATAAACAGTTTGTAAATACAAGGAAAAATGAGCACAGTCAAAAAGCAGCAAAAGTAACACCAGAAACTAGAAACCAATTTATCCGCTAACCATCACGCGATCTATACATTTACCACACCAGTCTCTTGTATTTATGGACTGAACTTTTCTCTTGTTTTATTTTCGTTTTACTATACAGCCATGTGGATACAACGATAGTAGTAAAAAGGAGAGGTCATTAGTGTAATTAAATGAAGGAAATATAAGAGAAAAGCAAAATTAAGTTTCCCATTTCTTCCAATACTTAATACTTATGGCTTATGATGCTGTTAGTAATGACGATGATGTCGGTTGTGATGTGATGTTACCGAAATAGAAAGAAGCAGTCAGTAGAAAAGTGAAAGAGGTAAAACGGAAAGAGAATATCGAAGATCACGACTAAAACGATCATGATGGCGAGCAAACAAGCAAATAAATACACGCACACGTAGCAAGCCATGTATTGTATATATATACATTATAATCCTAGACGAAGCAACAAACTGAGCATGAAACAACAAAAACGAGAGAAGAAAATGGATGGAAGAGAATTTAGGAGAAAGTTTTCGTGATGCAATTCTCATAGACATGAGCTACTACACCATCAAAGAATAGATCTCAGCAAGTCTACCGATTTACTTCATTTAACTTCGATGTAATAAAGACTTTCAGCGTAAAAACGAAATAACTTTGCACGATGTGTATAGGGGTATTTATAGGTACTACGGATGGAACCTGTCTCTAAGAAAGAATACAAAAGGATGAAGAAACTGTTACAGTTACAGGTATACTATTGCATCATTATCATAAGCAAGTACGAGACACTCACAAGCTTACTACAATATATATCTAGTCAAGTGCACAGGAAGGAAAAATAAGAGAGAATAAGATTAGCAAAAGTAAACAAAAAGCATAATTTCACTCTTCTTCTCTCTTTCGTCTGTCTTTTTATTCTCCTATTTACAGCTACAAAAATAAAATGCATGACACGACACGACGCAACAGAGAACAGGGAATCGAGAGGAAGTAGAATAAAAAAGTTGTTTTTGTTCTTTCTCTTGTCATTTATATGAGTCTGCCATTTTCTCTGCTAAACTTCTTTTTTTACTGATTTTCCTGCTTGGCTGACAAAGCAAAATCTAATGGAATTTATAAAAGAGACTAAAGTGAAAGGAATCTACTTAAGCGGATATAGATTCACTCTCGCAACAACATTGTGCTGATGCATAGCAGGTAGCAAGAAAGAAAATAAACGTGTTTCTTTCTCTTGTATTTATTACCTTTCCCTTTCACCAAAAAAGAAAGACACAACTTGACTGATTATAGCTTCAAGAAAAATAATAACGGACGTTTAATAGTTTATTATAGTCATTGTCATTACTATTCAGCACAGTCTTGAAGAAAAAAATCTAAACAAAAGGCATCTTTGTCTAGTACTAGTAAATTGTTGCATTGATGATAGAAAGGTATTTCATTATTGTCACCCAAGCAGAATAATGACGAAATATTTTCTTTTGTTTTTCTATTTTAGTCAACTTCTATTCTATTCATGTTTGAAGAAGAAAAAACTTTCCCAGAAGTACGCCTACAAAATGGAAAGTGTTAACATGAAAATATGACCTGAAAAAAATACTACGTAGCGTACTTGACTTGAAAAAATCGATATTTCGTGAGTGTTCGCATATTTTAGTAATTTAAGTATATGCACAGGGTATTATTAACAATTTACGTCGTACTTTTATGAGAAATAAACAATGTGGAGCGGACACTGTTACTTTTTAATGAGGAAACGGCTTTCTTTGATTTAATTTCAGGGAGGAAATCTAAATTTTTCTGACTCGTTATATATTTAATCTTTGACGTAAACATATGCATAGTTTAGTATTTGTTTTAAAGTAGCTACTTAGTGTCAACCTTTCTGAGCATTGCCGTCATCACCACCGCCATCGCCGTCACATCAGTAATGAAAACAATTTTATTAAGTCAGTCAGTCGAAAGTAAAGAAGGTATCCGTGCATAATTCAGTAGATAAACAAACATGCAAATTACATTACTTCATAATATATATGTATACAAAAAAGGGAGGAAAGTGAACTAGTAGTTTTGTTGTAGAGCATACATTAGTGCTGGTAGTGGTAATGATCCAGCCGACTTACCATATACCATTTTCTTTTAATTCTCTCTATATTCTTTGCAGATAAAATAAAATACATGTAGCTTTCAACGTTTTAAGTCTTTTACATGTATTATGTGATACGGATATCCCCTTTTCTCCTTTCTGTATTTTTATACTAATAATATTATGTTTTACTTTTGCTTTTACACTCATTTTACTTTTCTTAACCGTCGCCATCATAAGCGTAGCGTGTAGTATAACTCCAACACGTCAACCCTATCTTTCGACCCTTTTTGTATTATGCATTAGTATTCCTCTTCTGAGGAAAGTGAGAGAAACTTAGTAGCATTATTATCATAAAAAGAAGTCACTTTCTTATGTTTTTCTGTATTAAGCATTACAATGATTGTGATATAATCATGTACAGACCAAATAGTAGGTATATAGATATAAACATTTTTTATTTTTTATAGAGCACCTAGCAAGCAACCCTTTTCTTAAACTCTATTGCCTGTTGTAATATTCAACTAAATACGATATAAGGAAATGTGGGAGAGCAGTTGATCTTTAAGAGCTTTCATCAAAATTATATGGGTCTTTTTCCTTTCCTTTACATGTCTGAGTATTGTACTGTGTGGGGAAGGAGAAGTACATACTTTTGTAAGTTGGTTGGAGATAAATAAATAAAAGTGGAGAGAGGGAAGAGGAAGGAGGACAACGTGGAAGAAAAAGGGCAAAAGAATAATAGCGAAATTCAACAGAAAGCGCCAAAAGGCTATGTATACTACGTTGTATAAGGTAAGGGGTGAAAGGTAAGAACAAGAAAATGATTTTTTTTGGTTTAACTGGTAGTATTGATATAAAAACGTACATAAATACGTCAGTCTAATACTTGAAATAGCAGACAATTATAACCCGTCTTTTTTGCGTGGGTGTTGGTTAGAGGCTTTCAATGAGATTTTTTTTAAACAGTCATGTTCCATATTGTAACTTTGTTGACTCTGAGGACGGATGATGAACCATGAAGCAGCATCAAATATAATTTTATGTAGATGTATCTATGAATATTTTTTGGAGAATGATTCTAGAACTATTGTCATTGTGTTGTGATACAATATACAAAAGTGCTGACTTGTCACATATATCATTTGTTAATATTCTTTTTATATAGTTGTAACAAGCTATGAAACAGGTTTTGTTAAGTATAGTGGAAAGGACAAGGATTATGGTTTAGTTCTTGGTATATTGAGATGCTACATAGTGGGTAAAAGGAAGGGAAGAAAGAATAATAAAGATGATTAACCTCTTCCCTGCTGGATTTGAGATGTTGGCCGTCTTTGTACCAAGAAATCTCTGCCGGGGGCCGTGACCCCACACTTTGACAAACGATCTCAATCTCTTGCAAAGCCGACATGGGCTGATTACTCCCAAGAAGTGTAACCTCCAGAGGACGAACTGTAAAAGAGAAAAAAAAAGTGTATGTGATACGATATTATTGCATTTACAACATTGATAAAAACAAAACTACATATTATATTCTAAGATAAATACATCAAAAGATAAAAGTTTTCTTCCTGAAGTCATATATGACATATGACTTATGAGGGATATAAGATATGTTTATATAAAGGGCAGGAACAAATTCTGAATTATAAATAACAATGGCATGATTCATATCTGGTATATTAGTTTGTAAATTCCTCCACAATTAGTACACAACAAATATAATACAGACTTTTTAAAAATGAAACCTGAATTAGCTTTCTCTCAGCGTGTAATTGTGAGACCATGCGATTTGTACGTACATAAATATTTTATAGAGTTCAAATTCGCTTTGTCGTTGCATAAGGAATATTATTAAACCTTGTTCAATGACAATTTTAAAGAATGACAGGGCAGACATAGACGACAGCATTCATGCCATATATCTGCTATTAGTAGATTCATTTTTAAAGCACTATAACTTTGTGGTAGGACCTGATGTTGTGCCAAAGCTTTGAAGTTTTAACCTTGATATGTTACAGTTAACTTTTAAATCTCATGGTTGTGGTCTGTAGTCCTTACATGTATTTTTATTTATGTATGCTTTTGCACATGCTTTTCCTCTAACTCAATGAAGATTTCTCTTGTGGGAAAACGTTAGAAACCCTCCATCGGAATATTTTATCAGAAAAATACTGACACCGCAAAGCTCATGTGTATATAGTCATTCTACAACTCTACACATTTAAAACCATGTGCAGAATATCCTTATATGTCGTTTGGTGCGTTTGCATGTTAATAAACCATCACACGTTTTTTGCTTTGTGTGGTTACCACTACCATCATCCAACATCAATTGTTCACAAGCTCAATATATTTACGCCTTGTTTTCTCTTCTTGAATATTAATGAGCTCACTACAGTTTTCTCTTTCTCTTTGTGCGTGAAAAAGAGAACTAGTCAATGTTTTCGTGTAAAGCTTTCAAGTAAAATGAAATACATGGCATGCAGCGATATAGATGATTGTTGATACAACAAACCAAACAGAATATTTATGTTGAGCCTGCTGTACAAGTTGTTGTTTAGATCATAACATCGTCTATATATTTGTACACTATCATCTTTCGCATAAGTTTTTTTGTTGAAATATTCTCTCACTTGCTTTCACTGCACATCGCTTGCTTCAAATTGAATGCAGCAATGACGGCAACAATAAGCGATACTGTTTGGTTAAATGTTTTTTATTTTGTTGAAATAAAAGACACTTAAGAGATATGCATCTACACAGAGATGATGATAAGAAATTGAGTGCTGTTCCTTGATGTCTGACGGTTTTAAAGATTTCCCAAAAGCAAACAAAAGAGGAAACTTCATGAAAACGTGCATAAACCACTGCAGAACCCAATGATATACTTCACTTACACACACACATGATTCACATGCTTAACCAAAACACATTTTGCAGCATAACGTGTGCATTATTCTCGTGCCGTGCTACCACCTCCATTTGAATTTTTTAGAGATCAAAGACAAATCTTGTGTACTTTGTAACAAGGAGACAAGACAAAAGTCTTTTGCACATTACACAATGTTTATTCTTCGCTTAGACTCGTTTTTTATGTTGTAATCAAACCAACATCTTTAGCATTCATGACATTGCCTTTTTCATGCATTTTTACCAAACTCAATCCTGGTTCCTTTGAGAACTCGGTAACCGGCAACATGCCTCTATGTGTACAAACTTAAGCTGATATTTTTTAACAAGCTAGTAGAAAATCGGGAAGATGATCATCACATCAACACGACTGCCACTGCCACGATACTAGTATCATCTTCAGAAATGTACTTCCTTAATGCGTGTGCACGCACGTCGTCGGCATAAAAAAAGAGAAGAAAAAAAATGCGAATTAGAGAGCTTCTACTAGAAAAGATGAGAATGCATTATGCTAGAGCCCAAGACCGCTGAAGTCGACATAGCCATTTATATAAAAGCAGGATTCAGTTACTGAATCTATCATCAGATTCAGTGATCTTAGCTAGAACCAAAGTTATCTAGAAAACAAAGAAAGCTTAGTGGATGTTTTGCGTATCGTGAGGACACAAGCTTTTATAACACTTTTGGTTTCCTCGTGTTTTCAGAGAATTTCAAACACGCGTGCTTTTAAAGAAGACTCATTGAAATGGTAACGGTGTAAACGCAGCTAAGACATATTTTTTGGGAAGCGTGGTGGTGATGTGATGATGGCAAATGAGGGACTTTGACTATTCTTGCTTCTTCACAGAGTTATTTTTAAAGAGGAGTATGTGACTGGGGAATGGTATTTCCTCTTGCAAAATTTCCTATAAGGATTACTTCAACTTCAACCACTTTTTTGATAACAAATAGGAAATGGTGAATATCCATTTACCGCGAAAAGCTAGTTGAAGTAGTAGAAGCAACCGGAAATGGAAGCTTTCCTTGAAATGGCACTGCGAAGAATGGTTGAGTACGCTTTTGTGTATAGCACTTCACATGATCGTTTTTACAATAAGTGGTAGTGATACCACCAAAGAATGAACTACTTGAGAAGAATGGTATCATTTCCGGGTTTTAAAAATTATGTTTTAGAAAGCTCGTGGCTACAGGATCACGTTCAGTAGAGAAAGCAGATATGTTCACTAGTTTTTATGGCCACATCACATCTAACCAGGTATATTACAGGGGCAAGTGGATACAGGTGCACTGTGCGTGTTCACTTGGTTTTCATTCTCAGTTTGAAATGAACACAGTAGTTTAAATAGGTCATGGATGCTTGTATTTTCCATTAGATCCTCAACAATATTCTATAATATTATAAAGTTTTATGCAAATACAATGTGTTAACCATTTTTAACGATTGATATGCGTATAAATCATACACTCGTAACGTATATTCAAAAAATAGTTCATGTACGTATATAACGGGCAATCAAATTCAACAAAGGATCATGCTCATCATTTAAGGATCGTGGAAAAGCGGAAAAAGTAGTGTTGAAAATAGAAAGAAGTCTTTCTGACATAACAATGAGGATGATATGTCTGCTGATCATAAATAGAATTTCGTTTCATGATTTTGCACTTCATGCAGCACTGCATTCTTCTTTTATAAAGAGCCTCTATGAAAGATATGATCGCATTAAAAGTACGAAATAAAATGATAGGATTCTGATAATGGCATGTGGGGAATTATGAAATTGGGAAACCACACTTTCCTTCAAATGTTATGTCTACAAGCATGGGTGGAAAATATGTAAAAATGATTTTTTATGCGTAGCTGATATTTTTAAAAATGTGAAGTAGAAAAACATACAGACTATGATTTCTTTTGTTATTCATCATCAGCAAATGTCTAGAATTCTTTTTACTTTACTTTCACATTTTTGCTGTCATCCTGTTTTTCAAGTTATACGGAATTTCGTAGAATTTTTGATGCTCTTATTTTTGCCGCTGATAAGTATACATGTGAATAGATGTGTAGCACACTGTGGCTACCCATTATACCAACATACAATAATACTTGTCATAACAGCTGCAATACTTACAATTTATTTTCGTTTTTTGTTTGTGATGAGGACGAAGAGAAAGACAAACAAAAGAAAGTCTGGGAAAATAAAAGAGATCCTCCATAATACAGAAAGAGTTAAAATACATGCGGTAATGGTGATAAAATGTATTGTTTGCATTTGCATATTATTATTGGATGCTGACTTCGCATTTTTATTTGCTGATGCTGCTGAGAGACTACTTATAATGTTTTGAAAGTCTTACACATCGCCTTTTTTGTGTGCATTTTATTAGTTTCGAGAATTATTTTAGATATTACGAGACAGCATCATTCCCTGAAACGCTATTTAATATCGCATTTGTTAGTATTTGTGTTTGTACTCTTCTATTTGTTTGTTAGTTCGCTGCATCAATAACTTTAATGATTTTTCTCCTGCTGTAAACCGTAAAGTAACTATTAAAACAAACAAACGAACCGATCTTTTAAGAAGCTGAGGCAATTCTTCTCTTTCTATTTTACAATTAGCGAAATATGGTAAATTACCTTGTAAAATTAATTAAATTCGACTGCATTTTTTCCTATGATAAAAGGCCATTTATTTAATATATATGCAATAAAGTCAAGTTTATTTTACTAAATTACATATATCTTACATTGCTAATTTAAACAATATTATATTTAGAACTGTTTTTTAATTGGCAAACTTAGATATCAACAGCTTAGATACCTTTCATCACGGCTTGTAAAAACATATTTGCATACCTAAAAATGTAATTTGCCGTTTGCTATCATAATGTCGCATTTTAGATAATATCCGC
Organism: Entomobrya cf. arborea Gr-Col-00668; assembly: GCA_034699025.1. NCBI lineage: Eukaryota > Metazoa > Arthropoda > Collembola > Entomobryomorpha > Entomobryidae > Entomobrya > Entomobrya cf. arborea Gr-Col-00668. Next base: position 7,719 of record JAQIWN010000037.1, on the reverse strand, counting down.
ATTCTCTCATGTTTAAAGGGCGAAAGTTGCTGCAGGAAAATGCAGTATTTTTTTGAGGGATGACTGGTGACAGTTATATAGCATTTCATACTTTTAATTTCGTACAGAGCAGTAAGACAAATAAATATTATTCCTGGAAGAAATCAAGGAAAGAATTCTAGTTATGCCTCCATTTTCCGAAAAAGTTATTTAAAAATGCCCTAAAACAACACAAATAAAGTTTTGTAAATAAATGATATTATTAACTCCCATGTTTCATTTTAAGAAACTTGTTTGTCTACTGGACTGGATATTGTCCTGTTTACCATACTTCAACAATGCAATTTTCAATTTACTATACATATACTAAAACCAAAACAAACTTATTTTCTATATTTTTTCTGGATATCTGCACATAAACTGAAAAAGAACAAAAAAAAGTTTTCCACTGAATCTTGACAAGTTTACGGCGACTTCACTTACTCTCTAGAGCTTCAACAGAAGCCAACAAAACTGCAATCTTCTTGGCATCTTTTCCTATACCATAAACTCGTGGCTACACATGCATCATGGTTTATGCATGTTTCCGCATTTCGCAGTTTTTATGTCATGCTTTAATACTACAATGTGTATAAACATATCATTTATCATGCATATTCCGGTAATAAAAGGTAAACAATGCATAAATACAAAAAAATGTTAGATTAACAGCATGTGTGCATACCCAGCAGCACCCCATTATCGCATAAAACGAGAAAGTTTCTTTTCCTGTACAAAATTTGTGAAAATCCTTCATCTATGCATACATTTAAATCCACCACCATCAATATAACCACCGTTCTCTGTCTCCGCCAATGTGGCTTGAGTAAACTTTCGCAGACAAGAAAGGAAAATCATTTTCATCGTCTTGGATGAATGTATTTATATATTTTTGGCATGTATAGTGTATCAAGGAAAAGAAAAGTGCACTTTTGTGTTTGTGGCTAAGTTTGAGGTTGCTGATGGAGGGAAGGAAGTCGAAGAAGGAAAGAGAAAATAGGGTAAGGAATGAGGAGAAAGTGCGCGAGAATGGCTATGAAAATGGAGAAGGTTGATAAAATAAGTAAAGAAGAGATGCCGCGGACGAGATTAAATTTTCAACTTTGTAAAACGCTTTCATAAAGTTGTGTATATACACTATGCATGCACAAAAAACATTGTCGAGTTTCATATACACACAGTAAACAAAGTATTCTAGGTTGACTGGTTTCACTTTCTCCATCTCAGCATGTTGCTTTTACTTGCTGCTGTGTCCCTGTGCATTTCCAACAAGAAATAGAAACGAGGTAATAAGAACTGCCTGGAGAAATCAAGGAATTTGTGAAAGTGATACAAACCATGTACCAGAAAAGGGTAATTTCATCGTCATCTCCAACCACCTCCTGCAACACTGTCTGTGTGTAATAGACAAAAGGAGATGAGATACAAAATTTCAGTTCCTATTTCACCACTTTTCGTAGTCTTTGATGACGATACATTTCCCTATTGCTTTTCTGTATTTACATCTATACCCTTTTCATTATTTTAACCCTTTTCCTTCCCTTCTTTTCACAAAGATTTTTCTTGGCTAAACAGTAAAAGATTGTGGATTGTAGTTTGTTTAGTTTACAGAGTTACATTTTAATTCGATGGAGTGCACTGGAAAATCTATGCATACATGCATGCCTCTTTTATGCACGATAACGAGCTATGTTTGTCATAGTCAAGTATGTAATCACAATCTTTCTTGAGTAAACTTTGGATTTTACAAGGATTGTGCATTTGGTTTGGTTTCCGTTTTCTTTACCTTGTTTCCCTTCCTTGGTAAATTCGTATTATCTGCATGACTTGCGATATATTGTACGTGTACCAACAGACTAGAGTATATAGTGTATAAAGACGAATGAATGATGAAATCAGTAGTGCTGGATGCTGCATCACTAAACAGCAGCCAACGTTTCGTTTCTTCTTGTCTTTTGATCTCAACGAGGAAGTGGAGAAATCGGTTTATGAGAAAATGCTTTTCCTTTTATAGAGACATAATAAGATTTAATATCATTATTACGATCAAAGATAACGTACGAGTGAAAAGGATGCAAAATAGGTATTGTCTTTGATGACATGGCATGAAAGGTAAAGACCACATAACAAGAAGAAAATCCGTATTTAGCTGTGAAAGAAAGATGAGAGGATGAGAGAACTATTTCTGTTTGAGATACAAAATATTGGAGCGTAGTAACAAGTTTGTAGTAAGAGCTAGGAATGGAACGATTTCTGTGTCTAAAAGACACGAAATTGAAGTGTTTACCACGTAAATGGCGTAATGACCACAATAATCATTTTCACTGCTTATTCCTGATATCTATATACATACCTACCTATATATACAGTGTACATGAGACAAAATTGTGTTTTTTCGTGAAATATAAAATTAGTTCGTTCTATTTTGCATTTCAACTTTACATTCTTACGATTAGGCGTAAGAGAAATAAATGTACATATTATGGATGTAATTCTTCGGACTTTCTCATGGTTATTATTGTAAAAATATGTTTGTGTATTTTTTGTGCTAATGTGTTGTATTTGTTTGCAAAAACTTTACTGCAGTATCCGCACTAAAGTAGTGCAATATCATGTTTCAATTTTACTCATAATGTCAAAACTTTTTTGCTGGGTTGCAGTTGCTTGAATGAGTTGCTGTTCATTCGGAATATTCCAATAAAAAGTAGCGGACCATGAATGAATGAAAAGCCTCAGAGTCTCATTTCCAGCACAGTTACCACATTTCAGAAAAACAATAAACGTTCAAAAAGAGTCATCAAACAAAATTTATGTTTTTATTGTACTTGTGAACTTTTTCCCTAGTCTCTTTTTGCATTTCACCAGGAAGTTATGCCCTATATATAACCTACAAGCTCAGATTTTCTTTACCTGTCTCTCTCTACTGTACTAGTTCAACTATTGACGTTTCAGTAATATTTTGTTTTGTCCTAGTAAAAATATCAAAGTAAAACAAACTGCAAAATAAAATGATCGCTGGTGAAAGCTATGGTTTTGCTAGCACTTTTATCTTACCACACCACCATATTTGGTGCAAATAATTTACTTTGTATACTATTTGCACACACTAATGAAAATGTAGATGCCCTTTACTGATATGTTGATATCAATACAATACCTATTAAATATTTTTACTTTGATTTGAAAATATCATAAAAATAGTTATAATTGTAACTTGCCAATGCGATGCCGGCTATTAATAAATAAATAAATACGTTTTGCAATTAAATTTGCACTTTATGTATTGCATAGCTAAAAAATTAAGTTTTAAAAAGTTGATAGTTTTAAATACAGCAAAACAGGCATTCTAAAAATAAAGTTATACTTCATAATGATCAGCAACTAATTGTAAGATTATGACGAAAACATTTCTTGTGAATAAATATAGAACACAAAAATTATATTTTTGAAATAAATACGTTAACTCGGTCTTAGCTTTCACTTCTCTTACTATCCCATACTAAATGCTCTAAAGCTATTATTACCACATATGTTTCAATAACATCTGTGAATTTTTCCCTTCTGCTTCTCTAAGCATGTAGTATTTTTCGCAGAGAACTAAAACATTCCTGAAATTTCATTGCTCTACATTTCATCCGTAATTCCCAGCGGGGTTTCAGTATCATTTTACCGCATATCAACATTACACATGTGTAGATAAGATGATATTACTACTTCATATCATAAAATTATCACATTCACATATACTTTCTAAAACTGAACTTACTGCTATACAATTATACATACATAGCTTTGATACATAGCCCAGCAAAACCACATACAATTAGGTAGAGGCATTTTCAATACGGAGAAAGCATGTGTTTGTGTGCAAATATGGATATATAATCCATTTCTACGATATGGCCTTCCTTCGGCTCCTCTTCTTACACTTATTACGGTATGGATGAAAAGTCATCCAGTCTAGCTTATCAGTTTTATATGTTGTTGGAAAGTAGATTGCGGACTTTCACATGAAAAGAAAGGTGTATAATTTTGGTTGAATTGAATCATCTGTATACATCGACTACAGTATGTATATATACGTATGAAAAAGGAAGTAAATAAGTTGTAAGTGTTACAATACGATGGGAATTATCTATCATCAATATCATCGCCCGTGAGGTACAGACGAGAGTTGATCCTTTCCAATTCTACTGGGTATCTCGTATCAGTAAGATTCTGGTTTTGGTTTTAGGTACTCACAATTTTTCTACATACTTTTAGGCATTTTTTCAAAACTTTTCCGAAAAGCTTTCATTTTTGTGTAGTCTTCTCGTTTTGACTAAAGACTTATTTCACCCTAATCATCTGCTCCCCGTTGTGTTTCTATGTTTGTATTTTTTTGCAATTATAACCACTAAAGCAATGAGTTTCTTCGAATTCACGGAAGGGAGGAGTAGAGTCGAGCGTTACAAAATAATGTACGATGCGATGATGATGGCCTCCCACAAAAAAAATATTTTCGGAACTAAACGTTCATGTTTTCTCTAGAGATCATATCGAATCCATCCATCAATTTTTGTTTTGACTAGTACATGGAATTCATAAAAATGTGCGATTTTATTTACGAGAAGTCACGTTGCATGTAATATTTCTCATAATCTTTTCCATAAATGTAAAGAATTTTTGAGTTGCTATATTGGGAAAATATAAATCAGTGCTTCGAAATATTCATAAAAGTTTAACTATATACATAAATTGATTTCAAACCCAAATTGGAAAAATGAAAAAATTGCTGGGTTGTTTTCTGTGTATGTGTAATTTAACATATCATTTGTCCACATGCAAATTTGGACTTAGGACAGTTTGATGTCCTTGATATTTGTCTTTTACAAATTCAATAATATGCACACAAGTTGTTATAAGAAGCTTAATACATAGTCGCAAGCCAAACTCAGGCTTCCATGAAAATGCTGAAGGTAATGGAAAATTTGTTTGGTTTCTTTTCATACTTATATACTGCATTAGCCGGCATATAACAGGTAGATGTATCCGATCGTTCCGTACATATCATATTCTAACATGTACAGTACACTTATTTTATCGAAATCCCTTCTGGACATTGTACATTAAATCTATAACACATTTTGGCCAGTGCGTTGGACGTGAGTTTTAGTTTAAATGGGAAAATTTCTGGTATCCTTATTTCGCTCGTCCAGAATGCGTCCAGCTTAAGAAAGACTTGAAGCACGCAAGCTGATTTCCAAATTTTACGGAGTAGTATCCCGATTCCCAGTTCTATATTTACGTTTTTATTTTTTATCTGGAGTTAACTAAACTCCCTCCTTGCTAAATAACCTCATCTTCTCTTCTATCGTTATTTATTATTTCCGAATTAAAAGATTTAGAATTTAGACGTGTAAATTTATAATAATAAAAAAAATTGACGACTTTGTCGTAGTTGAGCTTTAAAAATGTATATTACACGAAACGAAAATGGATACCCCGAAGGTAAAAATGTTTTTTTTTTTCAGATAACAACAATTCTGTTTTGTGATTCCTTTGCAATGACTGCGTGTTACGTTCGGTTTCGAAACGATCTCTGAATAATTTGGATATATCAAAACTGAGAAGCAAGACTAGAGCTTATATACACCGAGTTTAAGCATGATCAAAACAACATAATTCCTGTTACACCATTACCATTTTAGGAAATCGGTGTGTGCCGGACTCCTTCGCTCTCATTAGCATTATTACTGAAAAGCGATATGCGGACACACGAAGTTGCTTGCTGTTACTATTTTTTGATGTTGATAACTCTACACGGTTTCTTTCCAGGGATTTGGCTGGTCACTATTACAATCATAATAATAATTTTCAACGAAAGCAGTCGTATCAAATAATCACAACGATGAAACCATGAACCATCATGATTTTTAGTTTAGTATTTACTCCATATTGCATATACAATCTAGAAAAAAATCAACTGAAGTGCAAAATGAGAAAATACATTTATTCTGATCCCTGTAAAAGATTATGAACTAAGGTGGGAGCTACCAAAAAGCAATCATATTATGGCAAGGGGAGTAATAGCCTTGAAGAGGATTGAGAATGTAATGCTTAGAGAATGGAAATTTTTGGGATCCTCCTGTTTCACCAGCTTGCGTCACTCTGTACACATAACACGCAATAGAGAAAGAAGTATGTAATAAGTGGTTGAGGTTCAGATAGAAATTCATTTGAAGACAAGGACGAAAAAACCATCATCAGATCATCACCATCTTTTCAATTCTTTAATTCATTCCTTTAAGCTTTTTCTTGTCATAAAAAGAGAAAAATAACATATTTTTTTGTCGGAATCTCGATAAAAAATATAATGTATTATGACCATAGATCACGCATCAATAATGCCTGTCAAAGCCAAGGCCAACAGAAGTAACTAAAACCATAAAAAGTGGCACAGAAGAGAGAATATATTTTGAATGTAGGGGTAGCGTAGAAGTACCGCCTACTGTGTGATAACATTGCACTGGCATTTGAATTCAATTGTAGAGAAAACCATTTGAATTATTTTTTGTAGGACTCCTCTAGCCTTAATTCCCAATAGATGTACGCATAGTCGGGTTGCTGGCCATAAAAGCTAACGGTACGAAGAATCAACACGGTGAAAGTTATGCGGAAGAAACAAAAATAAATAAAAATGGAAAGTTACAGGAACGCGATCTTCATTTAAGATTTTGATTTGTATTTTAAAGGCTTTTTAAAGGAGTTTTAGGTACTTATGAGTTTTATTGTATTTTTCCTTAGATCGCATAAACGTAAGCTCTGATACGGTTTGTATAGAATACACACCCGCAATTCCAGAATACAGTTATGCCACAATGAATTTTCGTTTTCTCTTCGGAGAAAGGTAGAAAAAGTAGCAAGTTATCAACCAACAAACATTACCCACCGGCAAACATCCTTTGTAAACAAACCACTAATAATTTGTTTTCCATCCTTGAGGACATTGTACATTCAACCGGTCCAACTTCAACTCTACAGAGATATTGCAGTCCTCATGTATTGTTGACTGTCTACTTAGAAATTGTCGGAATAAGAATCTGTATTTTTGCCTGTTTTTTTCAAATGTTGTATAAATTCAGGTATAATTTGCTTTTCCATACAAAAAAATATCTCGAACTTGTGTACATAAGTGTACATCCTGCAGATTCACAGTTTCAAACGAAATAATTTTTTTTTTTAAAGAAATGGTAAATATAGTTAAATTTTAAAACGATCATGAGTATTACATTACGACAGTCATTGCGTTATACAATAATATAAAGTAAGCGATCCATGTACTCAACTCCCCCAAAAGTATTGTATTGTGAATAAAACAGATAGTCAAAGGTAGCACAAGTTCGCACGCAAAATATACTGTTCTAGAGATTATAAAAAAATGTAGACGTATATAATTTAGGTACGTTTCACGTTTTTCATTACTCCTGTTCTGACTTCCTCAGAAATAAGATATTCAGTCAATAATGGAATGCAAGAACACTATTACCTTGGCTTGGATTTTTCGTAATGCAGAAACCAATTTTGTACTCCGATTTCGGTCCATAAAACAATTCGAGAGAGAATTCATGTATTTGTCTTTACTTTTATTACGTAGCTGAAAGCGAAGCGTCAGCAAGTATTGACTTTATCATGTTTGTCTGTCTGTCTGTCAGCACGATA